>VBSM01000639.1:783176-847054 GCA_008086735.1 Cheirogaleus medius | reverse complement strand
GTAACCTTAACAATATTTGTACCCCCATAATATGATGAAATAAAAAAAAAGAGATGGGGTTTCATTCTGCTACCCTGGCAGGAGTACAGTGGCATGATCACAGCACACTGCAGCCTCCAACTCTTCTTCAGTGCCCTGCCTCACAGTTTCTAGCCAGTTTAGTAGCCTGTAATTCTGATCTCAGACTCCTGAGCTCAGAAAGAGACAACTAATTCAGTCTTCTGGAGGTTTGCTTCCCTGTGCCACAGCAGGAAAATGCCAGGAAGCAAGTTGAGAGGACCATAGGGATCACTTCATCCTCTTTCAAGGATAAGAGTCCCGGCTGCCCTCTGCTAGTGTCCAAGCACGCTGGCCTCGCACATCGTGTCCAGCAAGTGAAGGGAACACAGGTCCCGTACTACTTACTGCCTCGTGGGCAAAATCAGAAGCCTTTGCTCTTTGTTGTTGTTTTTAAAAATAAAGACAATACTTTCTGTGATCTCTGGCTCTACTCTTTTACCTCACTTTTGTGTAATCCTTTACTTTTCTTTGTCCTTAATTTTCCTGTTCTGTTCAATTCAGTTTCTATCTCCAGTTCAGTCTGGTTTCATCCTTGAGTAGATACTCAGCTGGTTCTTTTTGAGATTTTATAGAACTCAGACTTCTCCAGATGCTTCTGCATTCCTGCAGCCCGGCAGGAACCCACAGGTTGGAACGGGCAGACACTGAGCACCTCCAGTTTCAATTACTCTTGTCACGGCCCCCCATGGTTCCCAGTAGGTGCCCGCTGGTTCTTTTGGGATCTACTTGTCTGGGCTGTATGAACGACCCCATGACACCCTCTGCTTCCTCTCACACAGAGCTGGCATTGCATAGATCTCTTAGCTGTCAGAAGTCAGTTCCACCTGCTCATACTTCGGGATTCTTTGGGAGTTATTATCACTTGATTTCTTGCATATATCCATATTTTTTGTTTGTTTTTTCTATCCTACTTGTTTTAAAATTTTTATAGGCAGGCTGAATAAGATTCAAAATTAGAGGGATTATCATCTTCCTAGAATTCTCCCAGGAAAATCTAATTTTCACTTTTCAAATTCTTATGATTTGACTGAAGCTCACCGTATGATTCCTGCGATGAAGGAGAGGAAGCTGCTGTTAGTCTGGCATGCTCCCTTTACCCACTGATGACTCTGACCCAGCTCCATCCCCACCAGGGCTGTGGAGGTGGCACTTGGCTCATTCACCTACTGATATGCAGCTCAGATGATAGTGCCTCATTAATTACAACCCATTTTGGTGAAAGAACAAGCACATTAGCCTACAAAATGTGGCTAACTGTCAACAAATCAGAAGTTAACACCAGAGAATCCCTGATAAGTAATGACTTTACATGCTGTGGATTCTCAGATAATATAAAGTTTAAATTAATAGTGGGAACAAGGTATTATCTTACTTCCCAGGAACCTGGCTGAGAACATCTCTGCATTAGAGGGGGTAGGTTATGGAATAAGAATAAAGATAATCCTAGTGACAACAGATGAAGCACCAGAAAGAGGGTTAAATTTCAGAGATTCTTAATAAACTTTACGTATAATTTTATTCTCTATCCTGATTTGTTAAAGTGCAAAAGGTTTTGAGGGTTTAAAACTCCATTATTTCTAAACTTTTGAAAGAAATTTGGAGCTTATTGCAGTTCAACAGTTTCTATTATCTAAGATAATCTTTCACCCTTTAATATCTTCCTTCTATTAGCCTCATGGAAGTAATAAAATAAATTTTTCTTCCTCATATTGAGCTTCTAGTCTTGAGAAAACATTCAAAATATATTTCTCATGTGTTGAATATAGTATCTATCAGTCAGTCAGGGTCCATGTAGAAAAGAAGTTGGTAACTGGAGCCCATGTTAATGAAATGATTGTTTGCAAATGCGTAGGTATAATTTATGGACATCAGTAAGAGTTGGCACTGTCTCCTGGGCTAGTAGTGTTATGGGGCTCTACAATCCTCTCTAGGGCATAAAGTGGGGATGTTATCAGAACACAGAGGTACAAATTGATGACTAAACTCCCCTCCATCCATCTTCCAACCTCCTGCCAGACTAGTCACAGGTCAAACCCATCCTAACAGGGACCCACTGTTCTATTCACATGAGCCAACATCCAGTATACACATCATTGGGGATGCAGATCTCTTTTATTTTTATTTTATTTTATTTTTTTGACAGAGTCTTGCTCTGCTGCCTGGGCTAGAGGGCCATGACATCAGCCTAGCTCACAGCAACCTCAAACTCCTGGACTAAAGCGATCCTTCTTCCTCAACCTCCCAAGTAGCTAGGACTACAGGCATGCACCACCATGCCCACCTAATTTTTTCTATAGCTTTTTAGGTGTCCAGCTAATTTTCTTTCTATTTTTTAGTAGATACAGGGTCTCACTCTTGCTCAGGCTGGTCTCGAACTCCTGACCTTGAGCGATCCTCCTGCCTCAGCCTCCCAGAGTGCTAGGATTACAGGCGTGAGCCACCGCACCAGGCTAGGGATGCAGATCTTGAGGGACAGACTGAAGGTTTCCAGCTCATGTAGTTGCCAGGGATACAGGAGTGAATACAATTGTTAAAATCCTGACTTTCAAGGGACTTATATTGTAGTGAAGAAGACAGATATTAAACAAATGAGCAAAATGTATACATTAATGTAGGTAGGTAAATGTTAAAAAAGCTGAACTAAAGCAGGTAAAGGAAGGGGATAGAGAGTAACAAGGAGCTCCAAGTCCAGAGGTCCCAAAAAGTTCTCTTTGAGAGAAGAACCTGAATGAACTAAGGAAGTGAGCAGTGCAAGTACCTGGGCTGAGAAAAAACCAGGATGGAAACATTTGCATGCTCAAGGCCCACCGAGGAAAACTGTAAAGATTCTCTAGCTTGCTGCTGGGCTAACCATAAGGGTTTCCAGTAATCATTGCACCCACAAAGAAACAAGAGGGAAAAAAGTTGCGTATCTCAATCTCACCCCAGGATAAATCATCAGAAAATAAAGAAACTGCAGCAGAAGAGTTCAGTTTGCAATAAAAGGATTTGCTTTTGTTTTTTATGTCTGAGGCAGTTCAGGACAGTTGTGCCTACATTTCAACCCTCACTAATTGTACTATGTTCTCCTCATGATTGGGGGACAATCAAAGAAAGAGAAGCCTGGAAAACGTGGAAATCTTCTCCTGAACATCATCAGAAGATGGAGAAGAAGTCAAGACTGAAACTCAAAATCCTTTGGAACCAACCTAGCTGAATGCCAAGCTTGAATTCCTAGCTTGCTGGGATGGCCAATGTAGTCTGAAAACACCAGGTTGGTAGAAAAAATAAGTATGATAAAAAGAAGGAGGGAGCAGGGGGTGGGGAAGAGGGAAGAAATAACAACTAAAATTTATTGAGTTCTGAATGTTCCTGTACCTAGACACATGTACATATGTTCAGAACTCATATTAAGCATTATCATAAGCACATTGCCATGTACTAACCCCCTTAATGCCAAATCTTAGGAGGTATATACAATGTTATGCACTTTTAAACATGATACAATGAAGACATGGAGAAGTCAAGTAAATTGTTTCCAGTTTACAGAGCAAATAAGTGGAGGCTTAAAAGAAAGAGCTCTATGTACTGAGGTCACAAGAACTCTACTTCAATCAAGCCAAAGCATGAAGCTGCTTTCCCCAATTCCCAATCTCTACCAACACTACTTCCAGCTATGGGAGGTCTCTCTTTATCTCCCAAAGCGATCCTTAGTTTTATTTACCTGCCATTTCTATCAAATGTCAGGAGAACCTGGAGGAAGGGGAATGGCAGGGGCCATATATGATGTGATACTCCTATTCCCCTCTCCCTAGGATAACCCTGCCTCAGTCCACAATGCTACCTCCGAAGGAGGTCACCATTAGTGATTAATTAGGGTTGAGGCAAGGAAAATCTATCAAACACAAACTAGAAATTTGAGGCAAGTTTAATAAAGAGACTATTTGTAATGGTGTTGTAACAGAGGTAAAGATCTGAAAAATGACAAAATGTATTATGAGTTATCTCTTTAAAACCTCCCACCTTTTTTGGGAATTAAAATCTGCATTCCTGCCTGAGGCCAGTAATCAAAGGGGCAGGAAAATGTTCTTTGTTTTCTAGTATCTTATACCATAGGAGATGGCTCAACAGAATTGTCTGGAAGTCACAAGGTTGACCAAAACCACCAACTACAGTTAAACAATAGCCCAAAGTCATGACATGTGGCACTGATAACATAGACTGGAGTCCAACCTCTGAAAACCCCCTTTTAAAAGCCCTGTATTTCTGCTTAAAGGCAGGATGGTGGTCTTTTGAGACACTAGTCTGTAGCCCTCCTCATTTGCTGTAAAATTAATAAACTTATCTTTCCTTTTACTCAAACCACTTGTCCTCATTCTTCGTTCTCACTGATTTGGCCTTGGGACAAGTGCTGAACTTTGGTAACAGTGTTGGCAGTGTAGACTCTAGAATCTGCAGAGATGTGTGATACACTTGGAGAGTAGTCGCAGCTGGACTTCAGTACCTGACTTCCATATCTTTCCCTGGAGGGCCAAGTGGGCACAGCCTCCTGAGGGAGAGACAGGCATGTGCAGAGGGCTGCCCGTTGGGAGCTACGATCTTAATAGATGAAAACAGGAGCAGTGTGCTGGCTTCATCTCCCTCCTTTCCTCTGATCTTCAGCCAGTGGTCCCATTTGTGGAATCCCACTGGAAGCTAAAGGCCAAGAGCTCCCACTGATGTGGCTTGTTTAGATCAGCCCTCAGGGTACAGAGCGAAGTGAAGAACAGTCAGGATTGGACAGAAAGGTGTCCTATGTACTCAAGCAATTCCTAGCAAAAACTGGACTGGTACCAAAGCCTGAGGAAGCAAGAGCCCAGGCATTTCACCGTCTAACCTCTGCCCTGCTTCTGGAAATGTAGGCCCCTCAAAGCCACTTGGTATTAAGAGAACACTGGTTGTATTTTCCTATATCACACAAGAATGTTTTCTTCTCCTATGTCTTTTTTCTTCAATATTCTTTGATGCTAAATTCAGCAAATCTCACCTATATTTTATTGTACCCAGTTGCCTTCTGTGCAACCAACATAAAGTGAATAAATTGTGAAATTTTGACTTCTCTCTTGATCCACTAGGCTTAAAAACAGTGGTATCCCCATAGTGCCATTGCTCTTGCAGTGAGAAGTGGGTAAAACAATGACAAGGTAATAGAAAACGCCTCAGGGATATTGCCTAAGGAGATTTCAGCTGTGGTGGTATGTTCTCCATCCTTGAGAAACCCCATAGACCTAGAGAACTCATAAAAAAAGGTCAAAATCACAGTCATAAGAAAAATACTTCCCATTTGATCTATGATTTTCAGATGACAAAGTGATTTCATAAGCATGATCTTATTTGAGGTTCTGATAACCATATAAAAGAGATATTATTTTTTATTTAGAGTGGATGGATATAAATGTCAAAGCTGGACCTTGAACCATAGGCTTCAGACTCTAATACCTAAATCATAAGCACACGAAAGCTAAGCACTGTTTCCTGCACTGTACTTGTATCCATATTCAGAGGAAATGAACACAGTCAGTGTTAAAGAATTCAGGGAAAGGGAAGGCAAAGAGGAAGGGAGGAAGGAATGGACAAAGGAAGGAAGGGAGGGAGGGAGTGAGGGAGGGAGGGAGGAAGTAAGGGAGGGAGGGAGGAAGGAAGGAAGAGAGGGAGGAAGGGAGGGAAGGAAGGAGGACCTTTCAGTTAGAAAAGGATACTAGACTACAGAACAGGATCCCCTGATGGAATCTAAATTCTCCTATTAAAGTTTTAAAGCATGGTCAAGAGGTCACTCTTCCCAGGACAGATGTTTACTATTCATAGATGAAAAACCAAATCATTGTGAAAGGCACAAACACAGTCATCTAGACAGATTTTCATGGACCCAGGACTGGTTCTAAACAAGTGTATAATTGATGAGAAGGAAAATCTTGTAAGTATTAATAACTATTAATATTTCTTTTCATGTTCTTTTTTTTCTTTACATAAGTAAAACTTTTTTCTTTCCTGTGCAATCCTATGTGCAGTATCCCCATCTATCTTAGCCTGTACAAGCTACTCTAACAAAGCACCTTAAACTGGGTAATTTATAAATAAAATAAATTTATTGTTCACAGTTCTGGAGCCCAGGAAGTCCAAGATCAAGATGACAGCAGATTCAGTGTCTGGCAAGGGCCTGTTTTCTACAGATGGCACCTTCAATGTGTCATTACATGGTAGAAGGGGAAAGTGACTAACAAGCTCCTTCAGACCTCTTTTATCAGGGTACACCAATGCCATTCTGAGAGACCCACCCTCACAACCTAACTATCTCCTAAAGGTCCTGTTTCTTAATGCCATCACCTTTGTGGTTAGGTTTCAATATATGAATTGGGGGGACACATATATTCATATCATAGCAGAATACATTAATTCCATCCAAATAGCCCTTGCTCTAGAATCAACTCAAAAGTCTAAAGCTCAGATTCTCATCTAAATGTAATCTAAATCAGCTGTGAAGCTGTGAAATCAAACAAGTTTTGCGCCTCCAAAATGCAGTGGTTGGACAGGCAAAGGGTAGTAGACATTCCCATTTTAAAAAGGAGAAATCAAAAAGAAGAAAAGGATAATAAGTCCCGAGTAAGTCCAAAACACAACAAAGCAAATAACATTAAACCTTAAGGCTTAAGAATAATCTTTTCCAACTTGATGTCCCACCTCCAGACACTGAAGTGAGGGTTGGTCGCCCCAGGCTCCAGGCAGCCCTACCCCCATGGCTTTGCTGGGTGTGCCCCACGCAACAGCTCTCACATATTAAAGTCACATGCCTGTGGCCCTCCCAGGCTGTAGGTGCATGTTGGTGGCTCTACTGTTTTCTGGACTCAGAAAAGGCTCCACCCCCCTGTATTCACTGGGCATTGCTCTAGTGGGGACTCTTTGAGGCACACCCACCTCTGTGGCAGTTCTCTGCCTGAGCACCAAAACCCTCTGGGGTATTCTTTAAAATCTAAGTATAGGTAGTCATGCACCTACAGCTGTGTTCTCTGCACACCCATGGTGATAGCACTGAGTGGACCCTGCCAAGGTTTATTGCTTGTGCCCTCTGGGTTGGTGGCCTGAGCCACACTTGGGCCCTCTTCAGCCACAGTTGGGATGGCCATGGAGTACTGCACTAGAATGATGGGAGTATTAGTCTTGAAATCATTCTGCCCCCAAAGCCCTGGCATTCTGGGTGGGGCAGCCCTTAAGATCTCTGAACTGCCTTCAAAGTCATTCTTCCATTGTCTTGATAACTAGCACCTGGCTTCCATTAAACCATACCAAGCTCCTTATCAAACGGTATCTTGGCTACACCCTTGGCATTTGCTTCCCAATATACTTTTTCATTCTTTACCATAGGACAAGGCTGAGAATTTCCACATCTTTAAGTTTTGCTTCCCTTTTGATTATAAATTCAGTCTTAATTTGCTTCTTTCTTCTCACATTTTACTATAAGCAGTCAAGACAGGGTATACCAGACCCTCAACATTCTGCTTAGATATTTCTTCCACCAAATATCCTATTTCATTGCTCAGAAGTTCCACCTTCCACAAAACACTAGGACATGAACACAATTCAGCCAGGTTCTTTGTGACTTTATATAATAATAAGGATCACCTTTTCTCTTGTTTTCAATAACTTATTCCTCATTTCCATTGGGGCCTCATCAGAATGGCCATTATTGTCTATATTTCTACGAACATTCTAATCATGAGCACTTAGTCAATCTCTAAGAAGACTGAGGCTTCATCAACAGCTCTCCTCTTCTTCTGAGCCCTCCCCAGACTCAAACTTAATGAGCCATTCATGCCAATGTATGCTTTCCTTACCACTCTTATCCATCACTCCGCCTCTGTCCATTGCCCAGTTCCAATGCTGCTTCCACATTTGTAATTATTTGTTACAGAAGCACCCCACTCCTGGTACCAATTTCTGTCCTAGTCCATTTGATCTGCTGTGAAAAAATACCTTATGCTGGGTAATTCATAAACAACAGAAATTTATTGTTCATAGTTTTGGAGATGAGGAAGTCTACCTTCACCCCAATTTCTCTTTGTCCTGTTTCCATTAATCCTTAGGTGGCAACTGATAACTAAGGTGTTATCTAATAATAAAGACTGATCTATTGACAATAAATAGAATATATACTTTATAGGAAACCAGGAAAAATTCACTCTCCCTGTTCTTAGTGTTCTAATTCCCAGATACCTGCCTGGATTTCCCATCCTTGAACCTTGGGGAGTAGAAAGGCAAAGATTGAGCAAACATTGAGCAAACATTTCCCAATCATTGCTGCCTCTGACATTACATGGTAGCAAAGACTCTGAGTAAGCTAGGGTTCTGTGCTATGACCAAATGAGACTCATTCAGTTCTAAAAACCTATAGGACAGTGGGGGAATCTTGCATAAAATCTGAATATTGCATTTCAGAATCATGTGGTTCATGGCCATGTTCTTATTTGGAAATAATGAATCAAAATGTAAGCCAGTGTGTCTCTAAGAGAAGAGTTCATGCAAGCATTAAAATATAGCTGTCCAATCTGCTGATTGAGAAAAAAAACTCTATTTCCTGTAAAGACTCATTTACTGTTCAATGTAGTATCTCTTAGATTATGGGAAATATTAAACCATAGGTTATGATGGTGCTGCCCTTGGGTGTGGGGGCTGAGGGTGCCAGGAGGGTGGGACTTTGATAGCAATGACTTTTATTTTTTCTGTTCAAAGGGAACAGGGGAACATAAATCTCTAATACAGTAGTGGGGATGAACACAGGCTGGGAGAAGTCCCATGAAGAAAATAAAAGGAATCCCCATTGAACAGTCTCTAACACAAAGACCTTTTTAGGGATGAAGAGAGGATGAGAAGAGTGATTTTTCTGATGAAACAATGATAGTTGCTTAAACAAGAGAGATGATGTCCCCAGTCCATGAGATAATTAAACTCTAGTCTTCCCTGCGACTGTAGGTGTTGTGTTTGTGCCAGGGGATCTTTAAAAATTGATATACTAGACAGAGAACTAGAGTAGAGTCAAGAGAACCCCCTTGGCTTTGGTTCTTTTCTTAACTAGTGGGGGGTTTTTAGAAAGCCACCTTTATATCTATATAGAATGTGACAACAGCTCTGAGGTTGTTTCCAGGTTTCAAAGCATTTAGAGAATCTTTGATGGAGAAGTTCTAGCTGTTAACTGCTGAAGTGTCTGCTTTAGTAACAACCTGCCACTCTCCGTAGCAAGATCATCTTTCTATTGGAAGATTCAAGCACATAGCCCATTTGTTCATTTATACTTACTTGTTTGTGCTGATACTGTTTCAACTAACCTGAAAGATGCATGTGCCATTCATCAAGTATGACACATTTCCCCCACACCCTTTGCTTCTTCCTGAGACTGGACTCAGACCACACACACAGGGACAAGAGGCCTATCTTCAAAGTACTTTGAGACCACGGGTAAGCCCTGGTCTTGTTGGTGACTTTGAGGCAGTTATCCATGTGGCCCCACAAATCAATCACAACTGCATTACTTTTCCAAGTGGTACCTAGAGACAAAGTCAGTACTGGAATTGCTTTACTTGGTGTCACTTCCACCCCTATTTTTGGAAAAATAAACAACAGTAACAACAACAACAAATCCTGCATAACTTGGAATTGATTGGTTTTCTCTCTTGGAAATTCACAGAAATCTCTTTTTTAACTTCTAAGACTGCTTCCTTATGGTTCTTGCCTAGGGTTCCAGTTCAAAGAACATCATCCAAGGACCTCAGGGCCAGAGCTTCAACCCTGGCTCTAAGGAGAAGTTTGTCCCTAAAAGCTCTTACCTTCCTGTCTCCTCTCAGGGCTTTAAATCATCTCAGTGGAGTAAACATACACTCTCTTTGCTGAAGCGTGTAGTTTATTTATTTTATTTATTAACACAATTATTTTGTTTTCTGCACATCATTCTAACATGAGTTCCTTGATCAAGTGGATTTTTTACAAAGTGACCATTCAGGAATCCATTGGGTGATTTTACCATAAGAAATATGGAAGAAATTTAAGTAGGATGCTTGGAAGAATTTAGGTTAGCTGTTAAAATAAAACAGCTATAGCAAAGAAGTGACACTTAGAGTGTCTACATTAATCAGTTGGTAATGGCTTTCCTGGTGTGTTTTATTTAAAAGGTATCTGACTACACAACCAGGGGGAAAGATGACAAGGATTATTTAAGGTTGTTGTCCACCATGTCTGCAGCGGGGGAGCCTGGAGATATATGTCAAGTATTTGCCATTCCTGCGGTAAACCTAAAGGGGTTGACTTGGCCATATCTTTTAGACAATATATTCTCTTTAAAATTTATGATTTCATTTTCAAGCCTAAGGTAAATGAAGATAGAAACCATTTGGAGTAGGGAAAAATACACTGAAATAACACATTCTAAGTAATTTGCAGAAAAAAAAATCTGCAAGTAAAAGTTTGTAATCCATGCTCTGCCTTCAAAGTCCCAGCTCTTCTGTTCTCAATTTCACCTTCCCAGCATGAACTGCACTAAATCTTCATTATAGATTATAAAACCCAGCTCTGCATTAGCAAGACATGGACAGTGTGCAGTCACCTGAGTGTTGTTTCTTCAGAGAAAATGAAACCCACCATCTATTCTCACTTTTCATAGACAGTGAATTTTATTTTTCGCTTAAATACCGTATCACTTTCTGGCTTATTTCAGCTGATAAATTCTTTTGCTTCCTCTCATCATGATGGATGGCCATTAGTGCTGAAAGAAACATGAAGATAAAGAGGAAAGAATGTAATTATAAGGAATAGAAGAAGTAAAAAAGGCATTATGACCTTAGGGATATATTTCAAAGTTTTCAGCTTCTAGCTATCAATGAACAGATCCACAATTCATTTTCCAACCAAGTTTTCCTTTTTGCAAATGAAGCTAAATCATTTGAGGTCCCCCAAAAGTTATCTCGATCAAGAAGGAAAAACCTCCCTCTCTCAGGACACCTTCCCTTGCTCTTCCCCTTGTCAGTGTGACCTCCAGAGCTCTCTGCATGGCTACCTCCTCTCAGTCTTTGTTCTTATAGAAGCATCACCTCTTTTTCAATCTTCTGTGTATTTATTCTTACCTCACGTCCAGTCTATCTCATTAAACACTGTATTTCCACCTTCACAGCACCTAACACAATCAATATTAATGTACGCAAGTTACTTGTTCAGCTATTAATTGTGTATTTCCTCCAGTAGAATGTAAGGTCAGTGAGGTCAGAGGCCCTGTCTGCATCATTCATCACTGTATTCTTAACATGGTGTATTACTAACACTGTCTTACATGGCTGGGAATTACTGAAGGCACATCTGAAGTATCTGACTGGTTGTCTTTCATCCTTTGAGATACTTTTGGGAGGTTTCTCTTCTTCTTTTTCCTCCACAACAGTAATCATGTTAAACATTGCTATCGTGGTCCACTTGTCACACTGCATTCCCTTACAATATCTCACTTAGTGAACACAAGAAGCTTCCAAAGTATGACGATTCCTATTTTACAGATGCTAAAACTAAGGCTTAGGTGTGTTAGGTAGTTTGTTCAAGGTAGCATAGCTAAAGAAAGGCACGCACCTAAAGAAGGTAGAAATTTGGACGCTATATCTGTGCTGCTTGAGTTCTGAATGAGAGTACAAGTTCTTGCTGGCATTATTGTGGTGATAGTGCTGGAATGTTAACCACCTACAGAGATAATGTTGATTTTGGGTCTTTCCAGGAAGGGACTGGCCAGAAATAGCCCTTCCCAGGCATGAGATATAGTGAACATAGAGGAACATCTGCTCAGCAAAGAATAAAATTTTTTTAAAATATACCCAAGAGAAGACTTCTAGTTCTAAGGAGATGAAATAGACATACTTTCCCCCATTATTCTCACTAGGTACAACTTTAAATGCTGGACATTATATAATACATACACAACACTATGAAACTTAGAGAGAAGAAGGCAGACTGGCTTGAGAATCTTATGACCCAAGGAAAGACATGTCACCATATCCCAGACTTTGAGCTGAAGAAACAGGCAACCTGAAAATTGCCAAAGAGTACAGACAAAAAAAAAAAAAATTTCTTACTTTCTAGCCAAAAGACCAAGAAAGGAAAAGCCTAGCCATACAGAAAACTTTTCACAATAACTACAATGCAATATTGTAACCAAATACAATAGAAAAAGCAAAAACAAAAACAAACAAAACCTATTGCCCCACCTCATCCATGCTAGGAAAGGTTTAAATAAGATCCAGATTCTCATAGCATAACATCCAAAATGTCCAAATTTCTATTACAAATTACCCTTCATACCAATAACCAGGAAGATCCCCCCCAAAATGTAAAAGGACAACAGAAATGATAGAAACTCCAGAATAATCTGACAAAAATTTTAAGGCAATCTTTATAAGTTTATTTTAATGAACAATTATGGACATGTTTGAAACAAATGAAACAATATAATGCCTCAGTGAGCAATAATATTCTCAGCAAAATGACAATTTTAGAACTGAAAAATACAATAACCAAAATAAAAAACTCAATAGATGGGCTCAATAGCATAAGGGAAGTGACAGAAGAAACATGGAGCCCAAAGGTAGAATAATAGAAATTACGTAGTTTGAACAAAAGTAGACTTTAAAAAAGAGTCACAGAGACTTATGATAAAAGATCTAACATTTGTGTTATTTCAGTCCAAGAAGGAGAAAAGAAAGTGTTTAAGACTGAAAAAGTACTCAAAACACTAATGCCTAAAACTTTCCAAATGTGACAAAATGTATAAATTTAGATTCAAGAATTTAATCAAATCCCAAATGGGATAAATTCAAAGAAATCCACACAAAGACACATTATAGTTGAAATTCTAAAAACTAAAGTTGAAGAGAACAACTTGAAAGCTGCCAGAGAAGAAATGCCACATCATTTGTAAGGGGAAAATGAAAAGAAACAAAACAATTTGAAGGACAGCAGATTTCTCATGAAAAATCACGGATGCCAGAAATAAGTAGCATGACATTTTTCAACTGCTGAAAGAAAAGAAATGTCAACCCAGAGTCCTATATTCAGTAAAAATATCCTCTAGGAATGAAGTGGAAATCAAGATATTTTAAGATGAAAGAAATCAGAGAGTTTTTCATCTGCTGACCTACCCTAAAATAATATCCAAAGGAAGTTCTCTAAACAGGAAGAACATGATAAAAGAAAGAAACTTAGAACACCAAGAAGGAAGAAAAAACATAGTAAGCAAAATTATGGGTAAGTTAAGTACAATAGACTTTGCTACCCTTTTTGAGTTTTCTAAATGATATTTGAGAGTGGAAGCAGAAATAATAACACTGCCAATTGTGGTTCTAAATATACATAAAAGGGGGAGTAGGCGATGGGTAAATTCATACCTAATGGGTACAATGTCCACTCTCTGGGTGATGGGTACACTTATAACTTTGACTCAAATAATACAAAAGCAATTTATATAACCAAAACGTTTGTACCTCTGTAATATTCTGAAATAAAAAAATAAAATAAAAATTTAAAAATGAAAATATAAGTAAATATATGTAGAAGTTTAAGAGAATTGCACTATAAATAGGGAGGGAAGAGAGGCATAAATGTAGGTAAAGTTTACACATTTAATTCGAACTGGTCAAATGACACCAGTTGACTAAACAGAGTCTCCTACACGCACACACCCCCCCACCCCCCCCACACACAGACAATTGTAGAGAAATCATTGAAGATGTTATACAAGATATAATAATATAAATGGCTCAAAATTAAGTTTTTAAAAATGTTAAAGTAACCAACACGGAGTCAGAAAAAAGAAAGAAGAAAAATTTAAAAATAAACAGAGAGAACAAGCAGAAAACAAAACATAAAAAGGCAGAATTAAACCATAACTTATTAATATGCATATTAAATGTAAATAGTCTATACCAATTAAAAACACAGAAATTGGCAGGGTGGATTAAAAGCATTGCCCAACTATTATTGGCTACAAGAAATTAACTTTGAATATAAAAGTAAAAGCAGGTTGAAAGTAAAAGGATGAAAAAAGATATATCATGTAAATATTAATCATGAGAAAATAGAAATTGCTATATTAATATTAAATAAAATGGACTTAAAAAATTAAATTTATCAAATACAAAGAAGAATATTATATATGATAAAAAGGTTAATCCAAGATGACTTAGTCTAAAGTGTATATAAACCAAACAACAATGCTACAAAATATATAAAGCAAAAATTGACAGAATTGAAAAGATAGAAAAATATATAATTATAATTGGAAGCTTCAATACCTTTCTTTTAGTAATAGATAAAGCAACTAGGTAGATAATCGACAAAGATATAGAAGAACTAAACATACCATCAACCAACAGAATTTAATTAATATTTATACAACATTTCTCCCAACAATAGCAGAATCCACATTCTTTTTAAGTTCTCAAAAAGTATATACAAGATAAACTATATCCTGTGCCATAAAATAAACATCAAAAATTGAAAATATTTTAAGTCAGACAGATTGTATTTATCTACCACAGTAGAATTAAACTAGAAACCTGTAACAGAAAAATAATAAGAATTTAAAAATCCAAATATTTGAAAATTAAGCACAATTCAAAGAGGAATGGTCAAAGAGGAATGTTCAATAAAAATAAACTCTCCATTGAACTAACTAAAAATTAAAACAGCTCATTAAAATTCGTGGGACACAGCTAAAGCAATTCTGAAAGGAAAATTTATAACAGTAATTGCATACATTAAAAAAGACAGAAACCATCTTCAACTAATAATCTAAGCTCCCACCTCAAAAACCTGAAAAAAGAACAAAATAAACCCTAAAGAAACAGAAGAGAGAAAATAATAAAGATAGACTAGAAGTAGAAAAAGGAAAGTTAAAAGTATAAAATACAATGAGAAAATAATAAAACAAAGAATTGATTTTTTTTAAAAATCACCAAACTGACAAATCTCTATCTGGACTGACAAAAAGGAGGCAGGAAAGATACAAATTATCAATATCAGGAACAAAACACTACTATTGTATCACTAAAGACCTGAAAATATGGACAGAATAATAGGGAATGCTACAAACAGGTCTGCACAAATAAATTTGACAAGATAGATGAACTGGATGAATTCCTCAAAAAGCATAGAATTAATACAACTCACTCAATGGGACTACATAATTTGAATATCTTTTGTATATTAAGGTGTTAACGGAAAAAAGCCAAACTCTGTAAAATAATTTTAAAAAGATTTATTCTGAGCCAAATTTGAGGACCATGACCGGGACTACTAAGAGGCCTTGGACAAGTGAACTTGATGTGACTGGGTTACATTTCAGAGAGACAGGGGTTACAGGTAAAGTCATCAATCAATACGTAGTAGGCATACATTGGTTTGTCCAAAAAAAGGTGGGACATCTTGAAGTGCGGGCTTGCAGGTTTAAAGATTCTTTGGCTTGTAATTGGCTAAAGACATGAAGCTTTGTCTAAAGGCTTGGAATGTGTTAATATAAACTGTTTACCAGAGACAAGCCAGGGGACATAGATTTGTTGTGTAAATTGAGGACCTGCAGGTTTGTCTTGCATACCCTTAGGCCTGTTAATGGGTTACAAAGGATGTCTCCAAGAGGGAGGGGGGCATGATGAGGCATGTCTGACCTCCCTCCTCCTGGCAGACAATTTAGTTTTAGGATATTTCTTTGGCCACGCGAGGGTCCATTCAGTCAGCTGGTGGAGGGAGTGAGCCTTAAGATTTTATTTTACTTCACAAAGGCAAATGAAATAATAATTTTAGAATCTCACCTCCTCCCCCAAATCTCCAGGTGAATGTGGTTTCACTGAAGAATTTTGCCAATTATTTAAAGAAGAATTAACACCAATTTTGTACAATCTTTTCCAGAGGATAAAAGAGGCAAAATACTTTCAATATCATTTTATAAATTTAGTATTACCCTGGTATCAAAATTAGACAAAATAATACAAAATAATATATAATTACAGACCAGTATTCCTCGTGAATATAAGCACACAAATACTTAATAAAATATCAACAATAGAATTTAATAATACATAAAAATAATTATATACCATGGCCAACTGCAGTTTATTCCAGGGATACAAAGTTGATTTAATATTAAAAAATCAATCATATTGGCATGCTAAAGAGCAAAACTATATGACTATATCAATTGATGTGATAAAGCATGTAACAAAATTCAATACTTGCTCATGTTAACAAAGCTCTTAGAAAAATAGGAATTAAAGGGAACTTTCTCAACTTGATAAAGAGCATCTATAAGAAATACCACAGCTAACAGTTTCTTAATGATGAGGAACTGAATGTTTTCCTACTAATATGAGGAATAAGACAAGGATATTTGCTTTCACCCTTTTATTCAATGTGTAGTGCTAGAACATCTATTCACAATAAGGCAAAAAATAAATAAATAAATAACTAAAAAGCATGCAGATCAGAAAGAAAGAAAAACAAACTGTCCCTTTTCTAAATGACATGATTGTTTATGTAGAAAATCCTAAGGAATCTGTAAAAATCTCCTGAAGCAAATAATTGAGTTTAATAAGGTTATAGGACACAAGATTAATGTATAAAAAAACAACTATTTATTTCTGTATACTATCAATGAACTTGTGGATAATGAAACTGAAAATTTAATACCATTTATAATTGTTCAAAATAAAATGAAATACTAAGTATTAATCTAACAAAACATATACAGGGCTCGTATGCTGAAAACTACTAAGACTGATGAACAAATTCAAAGATCTAAACAAATGAAGAGATATAGCATGTTCATGGATTGGAAGACTCAACATAGTAAAAATGTCAATTCTCCTTAAACTGATAATGCAAGTTTAATAGAGTTATTATTAAATCCTATCAAGATATTTGTAGATATAGACATGATTATACTCAAACACATATGGAAAGTCACAGGCCCTGTAACAGCTAAAGCAATTTTCAAAAGAAAACTAAAGTGGGAGAAATAAGTCTACCCAATTTCACGACCTATTATATAGTTAAAGCAATCAAGACTGCATAGCATTGGTGGAGGGATAAACATACACCAATGAACAGATACGAGTATCCAGCATTAGACTCATATGGTGCACCTCACAAAGGTGCAAAAGAAAAGAGCCTTTCAACAAATGGTGCTGAAGCAATTGAAGATCTATAATCAAAACAAAAACAAACAACAAAACTTCAATCTAAACTTCTCACTTATACTAAAAGTAACTCCAGATGCAGGGTACTTCCAAGGTGGTTTTTCAACAAAATGATGATTTCGATGATTGCCACTTCTTATCTTCACATTTGCAAATGGCTGCAGCGGTTCCCAGTATCACATGCAGCCGTGACCACAGCTGGTAATGCAGAGGAAGGATGTTTCGTCTCCAGAAACTTTGTGTCAGAGGCACACACCTCAGGACTCCCAGTAAGTTTTTAGCTCAGGTCCTGTTAGCCAGGAGAGGTCTCAGTGGCCTATTTTTAAGGGAGGCTTGGAATGGCATTTCTGGCATTTTTCTGCCTCTACAGTGGGAGATAGGCCGTGCCCCAGTGAAGAATGGCTGAGTGGATGGGATGGGAGTTCCCGGCCACAACCAGTTCTCAGCTTCCCCTGTGCTGTCGCACAGCACATCCGGTTCCATGTCCTTACTGCCTTCCCCTCCCCATCCCTTTCTTGGAAACCCCCTACCCCTAGTCTCTCCGCCTGTGAACTTCCCCCGCTCCCTCAGTTAGGGCAAGTTGCTCTGCTGGAGCCGGTCACAAGGCGTCCTGTCGGTGTCCACACAGTTTCCTCTGTTATGACCTTGACCATCTCACTGTATTCTCTGCCCACCCTCTAACGCAGCACTTGACTACTTGGCTCCAGGGAGTCTCTGCCAGCTTGAGCAGTGAGTGGGAGGCCATGTCAGCATTGGCTACCCTGCGATCCTTGCACAAAGGCTGGGATTCGGCTGCAGCATCCAGCTTCACTGCACCCCAGGCCTTTGGTCTGTGCTCAGAGAGTTAGGTCTCCGGGAAGCAGGAGGCTTCTGTGCTGCGGTCTGGGGCAGGTGCCGCTGTGTGGGTCTGTGCGCCATGTTTCAGTCTTATTGTATTACTAATAATTCATGTAATTGGATGGAAAGAAAAAAACTGGCTGAAAATTTGGAGCACTTAAATTCTGATGTCTTCAGAGAATTTGTGCAGTTCATCTGGTTGTTAGGAAATGCACTGGGTTTTCTAGATCACTGAGGTATCATTATTATGGGCCTAAATGCAGTGTTGTATGAGTCAGAAAAGGATTTTTTTCCTTTTTCGTTATGTTTGCATTCTGACTGAAATTTCCTCCAACTCTGTGAATGTTAAAAGAGATTGAATTCTTTGTGTGAGATTGCTACCTCAGCCTGTCCCGATTATTTCCTTCCCTTGTTTCAGCGGTGATTTGCTTTGGAACAGGGTGTCACAGTGGCATGTGGAGGGGTCCCGGGGAAGGTCTGGAGGGGAGGGGCTGAGAGGGAAGCCCCCAGCCCACGCTGCTCTTCCTGTCAGAACCTTCCCTTCAGAATAGCTCCTGCACTCTAGGTTGGTGCGTCCATGGACTGTGCGGTTAATATCCTAGAAGGAGAAGGAATGGGCGGGCAATACAAAATTGGGCCATTTCTACCCTGAAACATGTTTGGGAAAGGCTGACTCCTGGCTGGAGGGAATCTCACCATTCGCAGTAAAGAAAGCACTTCTCAAAAGCCTTCCTGTCTTAGTCCACTGAAGACCACTGCCTCTGCGGGCACAGCCCCACTGCTAGTGCTGCGTGGGGCACTGGGAGTGCAGAGCTCTGACTCCTGGATCGTCAGGCAGTGGGTGGGAAAGGCCCTGGCCCCAAGTCAAGAAAAGCCCGACATACAGTCATTTGGAAAACCTACAGACATGATCACGGACTCCAGATTACACAACTACACAAAAACCGCAGCTAGAGATGCACAAACACACACACTTCACAATTCATATAATTCTTCATTAAACTAAAATTATTCTCTAAATTTACTGTTTCCCACATTCTTCCTGTGGCGCAGACTGGCTGGCCGCTGCCCCAGTTATTCTGGGCAGACCCGGGTGACGTGCCTTGGCCTCCCGGACAGCACAGGTGTCCTCACAGGACAGATCACACGTGAGCAGAAGTGATGTGCACCCCTGTCTGGCTTGAGTCACATCGACTTTCCTCAGTGATCATCCAAGGCTTTTTTTCCTCTTTTTGCCAGCTTTATGCAATTCAATATGCAAGAAAAATAATAAAAGACTTAAAGACTGAAAATGAAGAAGTAAATCAGTCTTTATTTGAAGACCTATTATTTGTTAATGTAGAAAATCCTTAGACATCCACACAAAAATACTAGAACTAATTAGTGAGTTTAGCAAAGTTATAGGACACAAAAATTTATTGTATTTCTAAATACTAGAAAAGATTGAAAATGACATTTTAAAGTGACATTTATAATATAAAAACATACAATGCTTAGAAATAAATTTCACTAAGATATGCAAGATTTTTAAACTAAAATTCATAAAACTCTGCTGAGAAAAACTTAAGACTTGAATAAAATGATAAAATGGAGAGATATAACATTGTCCATGGATTGGAAGAATCAATATTGTTAAGATGCCATTTCTCCCAAATAACCAGAATTTCAATGTCATCTCAATCAAAACAGCAGCAGTCCTTTTTGATGTAGAAATAGGGAAGATTATTCCTAAATGTATTAAGGAATGCAAAGATCCAGTATAGCCAAAGCAAGCAAAAAGATCAAGTTTCCTGAATTACATTGTTCAATTTCAAAATGTATTTCCTTGATTTTAAGCGAGTACAATAAGTAAGAAAGTGAATTAGAATAGATGAATGGATCACTAAACCAGAATAGCACATCCATAAACTGACACATATATAGATGCCAAGGTAGTTCAATGGAGAATGAATAAATAATCTTTCCAACAAATGATACCAGATCAACCAAAGATCCATACAGAAAAAAGTAGACCTCTTTCGCTAGCTCACACCAACATAGACAAGTAATTTGAGATGAATCACGTGCTTAACTATGAACAGTAATTCCACTAAACTTCAAGAATAAAACCTAGCAAAATGTCTCTGGGGACTTTGGATAGGCAAATATTTCATATCCAAGAAAAACAACAAAATAATGGATTCATAATAAAAGAAAAATAATCACTTGAACTTTATCAACATTATGAACTTCTCTTCAAAAGACACTAATTTAAAAAATGAAAAGTCAAGCCACACAATGAGAGAAATATTTCCAATGCATATTTCTGATAAAGGCTTGTATCTAGAACATTGAAAGAATTCTTACCAATTCAATAATAAAGAGACAAAAAATTTTTGAATAAATTGTCCAAAGGTTTATATATAACCTTTAAAAGAAGGAATATAAATGTCTAAGAGGCATAAAAATGTAATCAATATCATTAATTATCAGGGAAAGGAAAATTAAAATCCAAATGAGATACCACTTCAAACATACTAAAACAGCTAACGCTTAAAAGAATGAAAATAACCAATGTGGTGAGGATATAGGAACTCTCATACTTTGTTAGTGGGAATGTAAAATAACACAATTACCTTTGAAAACAATTTGATATTTTCTTAAATAGTTACACATTCACCTACCCTCTGCTTCAGTAATTCCTCTCCTAGATATTTACCCAAGAGAAATGAAGTCATATTTTCACATATTTTGTGCAGAGAATGCTCACAAAAGCTTTATTCATAATAGGCCTAAAGTCCAAACAACCTAAATTTCCACTGCCATATAAACAGGTAAACAAATTGTGGTATATTCAAAATAAAATTTCTACTTACTAATAAAACGAAATAAACCTTGATTAAATGCAACAACATGAATGAATCTCAAGAACAAGATGCTGAATGAAATATTCCAAGACATTAAAGTGCACATCTGCTGTGACTCCACATATATGAACTTCTAGGAAAAAGTAAAAACTGTGATTGCCCCTGGGAAATAGAAGGCACTTCCTGAAAAGTGGCCTGAGAAAACATCTGGAGGGAGAGAAATACCCTATGTGTTGAGTGTGGTAGTGTCTATAAATTATACTTCAATTAAAAATGTGTTGAGTAACCAAATGCATGAATGAAAATTTTGTTTATTAGATTAGAGTTTACCAAACACTTTCATACATAAAGATTTCTAGGATCTAAAACTATTTTTTTTTAATTTGGAGAATGAGAGTTAGGATAGTGAATGATGCCACATTATCTAAATGTGTTTAGTTTCAAAGTTATTTTTAAAATACAAATATTTTCATTTCCTGATGTCAGGTAGAAAGATTTTATATGAGTGGGTTTGGTTAGTGCGGGTTACCTGCATTTTAGCACATCGAATTCTCATGTTTTCATACTGGTTATAAATGGCAATCTGAGGTACAGACAAATTTAGAGAGTTTGCCCCAAATAACACAGCTTAAAAGTGGAAAACTGACTTCCAGGGTCTAGCCCTGTTGGAATAACAGGAAATAGTTCTACCCTAGCACCAGACCTAGACAACTGGATAAAACATATGAAACGATGATTTTCAGACATTGAATAACAGCATAGGACAGTGATCTCCAAGAGAAGGGAAACAAAGGAGGGAGTTCTAGGATTGCTTCTGCTCACTGCTTGAAGGAAGTTTCCAGAATGCCACAGGGGAGGGGAACCCAATGACAGTCTGGTGGCCCCACACTGAGAAAAAATTGCAAATTCAGCCAGCATGGGGTGGGGGGTGGGGAGGGGAGAAATTACCTAAGGTCAGGGACAGAATTAATAGAAATGGAACAATTGTATAATAACAAGTGACTCTTACTGACACCATATACAAAAGTTAACTCAAAATGAAACATAGATCTAAATATAGGAGCTAAAACCATAAAGCTTAAAGGAAATAAAAAAGAAAATCTTGGTAACCTTAGATTTGGTAAAGTTTTCTTGGATATATAGGCCATAAACTGCATGAATTATAAAAGAAAAAATTCAATAAATTAGATTGCATAACTTTTGGTCTTCAACAAAAGTGTTAATAGAATAAAAAGACAAGGTACAAACAGAGAAAATACTTGTCAAACATATTTGACAAAGAATTTTTGTCTATAATATATGTGTATATATATATAAATTATAATTCTACAACAATAAGATAGTCCAATGAAAAATGAGCAAACAACCTGAATAGACACTTCACCAGAAAAGATATGTAGCAAGTGAGCTTTTGAATAGATGCCTGGCCTCATTTGTCATTAGGGAAATGCAAATTAAAACCATACACAGGATCTGGAATGGCCGAAATTAAAAGTATCAGTGAGAATGTGGACTCCCACTGCTGGTGAGAATATAAAGTGGCATAATCACTTGGGAAAATACTGTGGAAGTTTCTTAAAAAATAAACCATTCAACCCAGTCATTGTAATCTTAGGAATTTACACAAAAGAAATGAAAGCATATGTGCACACGAAGACTTATAGACAAATATTCATGGCAGTTTTATCAGTAATAGCTGAAAGCCGGAAACAACCTAAATGTGTACCAGTGGCTGAATGAATAAACAAATCATGATCCATCCATATGATGAAATACTATGCAGCAATAAAAGGGAATAATATGAAAACATGAGTCTCAAAAGAGTTGTGCTGAGTGAAAAGTTAGATCAAAGAATGCATTTTGCACGATTCCATGCATGATTTCCCTAAGAGGGAATTCTAGAAAATGCTAACTAATCTATCGTGACAGAAAGCAGACCCCTGGTTGAGTGGGATTAGGGAGATGGGTTACAAAGGTGCCTGAGGAGCCTTTTCAGTGAGATGGACGTGCTACTAGCTTGATTGTGGTGATGGCTGCAGGAGTGTAAAGATACACCGAAATCTACCAGCTGGTGTAAACGTGTGCAGTCTTATGTGCCGCCATCCCTCGATGAAGCCGCGAGGGGCGGCAGACTCAGCATGCAGGAGCGCTGCCTCATTCCCTCTCTTTTGCTCTTTTCTCTCCTCTACAATCCCTCCACTTTGATCCTGAAAAATCTGCCTTAAAATAGCAACTGCAGGTCCTGAATTTTCTGAAAACACCCTGCATCTTTAGCATACTAGAATTTTTCAGACCGTAAGCACCAATTTTGGATTAGAAATATATCATCTCCGTTTTTATAAACCAAGGGCAAAAGAGGTAAGCCTGGCCCAGCAGCCGCCGGTGAGTCCAGAGTCAGGCCTCATGTCCAGCCTGTGCGGCCACCCCTACTCCGTGCCAGCCTCACCCGCCCACCCTCTGACACCCCACTCTGCACTCTCGGGCTTCCCAACTCCAGCAAACAAGAGACCGCTTCATACTGTCAGGATGCCAAACTCATTCCCTCTTCCTCACTCCTGAGCTCCCACCCCTGGAAAGAGGTCAGGAGGCCCCCTCGGCAGGGATTTCCTTTTTTTCTGGTCTCATAGATGAGGAAGGGCCTGGTTGGCAAGAAGGTGGAGGGACCCAGGAGTGGGGAAGCTGAACCCTGTCACCAAACACCCCTTGAAATGTCCCAAGCAGCATAACTGACCTCTGCCTCTGGGAGAAAGGGGTCAGGAAAAGACACTGCGGCTTGTGCGAACGTCAGAGGGGTGTGACTGTGAGATTAGAGCAGCACACATGGAGCATGGAGAGGAAGGAAGAAATCACGTCCATGTCTTCTCTTTATGGGGATGAGAACGCTCCCCTGATGCCAGGCGATCCGCTCTTGTCCCTCCCTGCTCCGGGCCTGGAGCGTGCCCTGCCACGGGCTACACCCGCTCCCGAGCGCGAGCACCTTGTCTTCACTGCTGCATTCTTCCAAGTCTGCAAGCCTTCTTGCTTCCAGAACGGAGATTCTGGGGTGCTTGAGAGCCTGGCAAAGACCAGACCTTTCTCTTCCTTACGTTTGCATTGGAGAAAGTAATGGGGACATTGTCCCCGATCTCCAATATACTCCACGCTACACACCTCTGCTATACATGCATTTTCTTAAGACTTTTATCATTTTATCGCTATTGTTAGAAGAAAGGGCTAAGGGGGTGTTGGAAAGGGTAGTAACAGTAGACATCTCTGAGGCAGTGTCAGGCTCCCTGGGCTGGCACCTGGCTCTGCTGGTCTCCTGGTACCTCACTCCTGACCTTGGCAAGTTAACGGCCCCCTTCTGAGCTCCAGGGTGCTCACGTGCAGGTAAGTGTGCTGGACCACCTGGCCCCTGGGGATGCTGCCACTTGTACAGCCTGTGGTTCCAGCTCGAGAGCACCATGTTCGGTTGGCCCCACGGGAGCCAGTAGCCTGCGGCTAGCCCCGTCTGCTCCACGGAGGCTCCACCTGCTGAAACCCAGCAGGGAGGAGAAAGGGAGATTCTCACGTTCGTTCCCTCCTCAAGAGCCCCAGCTCAGCAGGGTCGGAGGACTAGGAGGCCACCAGGGTCCCACACCTGCTTTCCTAACTGGGGCTCTCCATCATGAAGCACAAGTTTGCCGACTCTGTGGTCATCTCTTAGTTTCCTTTGCAGAAACAAAGGGCAGAGCAGGTGAGGCCTACAAGCCCAGAATGCCAGAGCCCAAACCAACCACACGGAGCCTGCAAGCCGACCTGTCTAGGCAGAGACGGGGAAGAGGACACCAGGGCCAGGGTGGAGGAGGGACGACTTCCTCCAGCCCCGACATTGGCCAGCTTCCACCAGCTCAGTGTTCCCAGTTGTAAAGTGGGCATGACAGCACCCAGCTCCCTGCATTGTTGTGAGGCGTAAACAAGGGTGTATTTCAGCACCTGACTCATAGTAGATGTTCAAAGGTGATAAAAAATTAAACACTCAAGTCTTAAAACTAGAGAATAAATAGCAGGCCTGTTATAAGAATCCAGGTCTCCTGAGTACGAGCCTCATGTTTTTCTACTATGTTAGGTTGTTTTGGAAAAGAATTGATTGCTCTGATTCACACACGCACATGTGCACACACACACACACTGCTAAGGAGAGTAACTGGGTAGGAGCAAGTGCATTGTACAACTTAGAGTCTGTGTGGGGTGGGCAGGACTTCCCTAGGCCGGGACTGGGAAGACCTCGCCCCAGTCTCAACTCTCAGCCCCACACACCGGCCGTGGCCAGGGCAGGGCACTGACCCTCGGGCCGCGCCTGCTCTCCACGACCCAACGAGGAGAACCCCTGCCTTGCTGACTTCACAGGGGCATGGTAAGGATCAAATGAGACTGTGTGTTAGAAAGCATAAAGTATATTAAAGTTATTGGATAGTATAAAAAGTATATGTTTTAACATATAAAATGTACACAAATTCTGATCTGTTAGAAAGGCCTGATAGTATAGATTTTTTGGTTTTCTTCCTAACTGCTGTATTATGTGACGATAAAAAAAAGTGTATTAAAAAGGTTGTAGTGAATGCTGAAGTGCCGAGCAAATGTAACGGGCCAATTCTATTCAGGAGAGGGCAGGCTACACAAGGAAGCAGGACTCGCTCCGAGGCCACAGCGGGGCGTTGGAGGCCAGATCACAGAATGTGGCCCCTCCCTCGGTGGCTTCCTGAAGTCTGTGTCTGCTGGTGAGTCCTGCGCAGGGACAGAGCTGCGGGCAGGCTTCTGGCGGGGTATAGGCCTGCATCCTCCCTCCCATTACAATGCCATCTGTCCAGGCAGCTTCCCTTCGCAGAAAGGGCAACTTTGTGACAATAAATCAATGTTTTGATCTTTGGATGAGTTTTAATTTGCTGTTCTCCTTCCTCCCAACAGGGCAGAGCTCCCCGTCTGCTGCACCTGTGCCAGGGCAGCCCGTGGAGGACCCACAAGCCAGGCCCACGGGGAGACCTGCCTGAGGGGCCTGCCCTGTGGTCCTGCTGGTCCTGAGGCCGCTGGCCACAGAGCAGGCAGGTGGGTCCTGGCCCAGGGGGGTTACACTGGGGGTGCTTTCACCTAGCCATCTTGGCCGCTCCAGTGTGATGAGGTGCACGCCTCACTTTTTTCCATACAACTAGAGCATGCCACTCCATGACCGGCCATGATTTTTCCATGGGTCCTCACTGAGGACTGAGGACAGTGACTCGTCCACAGGGTGAATGTGGGCACGTCATTTTCATCTCAGGTTTCCGTGCTCTTGTCAGTAAACTGGGGTGGTGATCCTCCTCTGCCCACCCCACAAAGCAGTTGTCAGGCCCAATAAAATAACAACAGAAAATAGCATTAGCAACAATGGCTGCTTCTCACCTGGAAATCCCATGCGACAGGCACTGTGCTGAGTGTCCTGCATGAATTAATAATGGAGACCCTCAGCAAGCCTACATTACTATGGATGAGGAAACCGAGCCACAGACTCTGAGTAGCTTCTGCAAGGCCACATAGCTGGGAAGTGATGGTGGCCAGTAACTGGCTCAAGAGAAATACGGTCTGTAAAAGCAGTCGGAAGTGGGAAAGCCCCACCAGGCGTTGCCCAGGGGCTCAGGGCCAGCGCAGGGGGCTCTGGTGGGGCCAGGCTGCCCACTGACCTGCCTGCAGACATCGAGTTCCACTCCTGCAAGGCCACCAGGGGTTTCTCCTTGTGCTTGTTAAGTGTCCAAATCTGAAAGATGTGGCCTCATAATGCTGCCTCAATCCAAAAGGGATTCTTGTACTTATTCCTGGTTTTGCTATAAAAGGAAGAAACAGTTTTGTCTGGTTGTGCGAGGGCTCTGCAGTAACTAACACCATGCACTGTTATCCTGCTCTAAAGATAAATCTACCTTCCAGCTTCACATGGCTTCAGTGCTTTGAAACTGTGTTCCTAAAACACTATTTTATTTATTCTGGACAATTCTAAGAGCTACACAATTCTATTTTCTCTTTTTCTCAGTTGAGCAAACCAAGCCTTACAGAGGTTAACAACTTGCCCCAGGTCACAAGGCAGAAAACAGACGCACTGGGACTCAAACTCAAAATTCTCACTCAAAATCTCATGTTTGCCAGGCTCTGTGCCCAAGTGGAAATTAATCTTTTTTCTTTCCAGGGCTGTGAGCCAGCCCAGAAGACAGAGAGCATGACTAGCAGGACAAAGAGTGGCTTGAGGGTAAGACCCGTGTCCAGCCTGGCCTCACCTGGCAGCACCTGGGAGGGTGCCTGCCACAGGCCCTGTCATCCTGGGCTGGTGGTGACAATCCTTTGCCTCCCGTGCATGGGAGGGTCGCTAGATGGGAGCCTTCTCATGTTGGTCCCTCCAGCCCTCCACATCCTCGTCCATAGCCATTATGAAAGGAAAAAAATCCCTCCTTACAATAAAGAAACTGAGCCTTGTGCTAATTAAGTTGCTCAGCGTCTGTGTGAGGCCACAGCCGGTGTCACTGACCACCAGGAGACTATCCTCTCCCTTCACACGGTAATCTTTTCATTCTCCTGTTTCCATGAGGCTCCCGTGAGTTCCTTGAAGATGGACTTATGCAAAAGACCAACATGGAGGTAAAGCTATAAAACTCTTAAAAGAAAATGGAACAAAAGCTTCATTTCAGATTTACTGATGATTTCTTGGATATGATACCAAAACTACAGCAACAGAAAAAAATAGATAAACTGAACTTCATCAAAACTAAAAATTTTGTACTTCAAAGGGCACTATCTGAGAATGGGAGAAAGTATTTGCAAATTGCATACCTAATGAGGGATCACTACCCAAAATGTGTAAAGAACTCCTATAACTCAACGGCAACACAAAAATAATTCAAAATTGAGCAAAGTTCTTGAATAGACATTTCTCCAAAGATAAGCAAATGTCAAGCAACACAAAAAAAGTTGTTCAACATTACAAATTATTAGGGAAATACAAATCAAAACCACTATGAGATACTACTTCAGACCCATTAAGATGGCTATTATAAAATAAAAACCACAGAAAATAAGTGCTAGAGAGAATGTGGGAAAAATTAGGACTCTTGCACATTTCTGGTGTGAATGTATGATGATGCAGTCGTTGTAGAAAGTAGTATGAAAGTTCCTCAAAAATTTAAACATAGAATTATAATATGATCCAGCAGTTCCATTTCTGGGTATACATTCAGAAGAATCAAAAGCAAGGACTCAAACAGACATGTGTACACCTGTGTTCGTAGCAGCTTTATTCACAATAGCCAAAAGATGGTGACAGCCCAGTGACCACTGACAGATGAATGGATAAACAGAGGGTGGTGTCTACATACAATGGCATATTATTTAGTCTTTTAAAAATGGAAGGGAATTCTGACACATGCTGCAACATATAAACCTTGATGGCATCATGCTGAGTATTAATAAAGTAGGCCAGACACAAAAGACTAATTCTGTATGATCCCACTTAATGGAGGCTTGTGGGGTCATCACATCCATAAAGACTGAAAGCAGAGTGGTGGGTGCCAGGGGCCAGGTGTAGGGGAATGTGGACTTACTGTGTGCTGAGTGTAGTTTCAGTTTGAAAAGAAGAGAAAGTTCTGGAGATGGATGGTGCCGATGGTCGCATGACCATGCGAACGTACCTAATGCCGCAAAACTATCCACTTAAAAATGGTTAAAATGGCTGTTTCATGTCATGTATATTTGGCACAATGAAAAAGGAGTGTTCTATGGCACGAGCTCTGTCACTGTTTGTGAGCAGGGTTGAACGCCCCCTGGTTTGGCCTTTGAGACTGGGAGTGGGTTTATGGTCTGATCCGGTTGGGGCTGAGCTTCCGGTGTCTATTTCCCCCAGAACACCGCCAGTGTGAGCTCACGTCCTCGAGGGCCTGCTGTGGCCACGCGTGGCGCAGGGCTGGAGCTTCCGAGGGGGTAAACACAGGCCTCGCCTGAGGGGCTCACGCCACAGTCGGAGGCCGTGTGTCCGCGTGTCCGCAGGTCAGTTACAGTGCCATAGTGGAGACGCTGCAGATACGGAAACTGAGGCACAGGCAGGACAGGAGAGGGAACACCAGCTCTGTCACGGGGCGTAGGAGTGAGAAGGAAGGGTCAGGAGACCACCCATGTGCTGCCCTGCCCTCCTCCACCCCTCTACCCCTGTTCTAGAATGTGCTATGAGATGGAGAGTGGCATGGCCTCTGCGTAGGCAGGCTCTAGCTGACCTTGTGACGTCACCTGTCACCGTCACCTGTCTCCTTCCTCCTTACCTTCCTTCCTTGATCCCATCCCGTTTTTCATTAAACATTTGTTGAACAGTGTCTGTGACCAGACTTGGCTCTAGAGACACAGGGAAACTCACATTCTAATGGGATTGACAGACAGAAGGGGGGACACGCGTTTTCAGTGTGAGGCGATGAGACCGAGTATAGCGAGAGGACAGGAGTGAGGGTCCTGCTCTGGCCACGGGGCTGCAGCCAGTGCTCTCAGCTAGAGTCCTCATCAATTCTCACGCACATCTGGATGGGTGGACCCTTTCATCAGAGCTGATGATAACCACACAGTCTATGTCGCTGAGGATATTACTGAACAGCCAGTGACCAGAAATATCCAGATGCCTCATGGAAGTATTCCAGTGGACGAAGAAGTGGATCTTAGAAATAGGCCAGGAACATACTGGGATGAGAGCCCAGAGGGGACAAAATGTGACTCAGGGAGAAAATGAAAAGCAACAAGAGAAAGAGATCAAGGACAACGGCAGCAGGGCGAGGAAGGGACAAAGTTCCCTCTCTTGGGAAATGGTTTTGTTTGTCCACTTTTTAAAAGAACAAGGAAAGTGACCAGGGTCTAGATGATGCTATGAGACACTGTTGGGTGGCTTGTGAATCCCTAGAGCAGGCGTCCTCAAACTATGGCCCGCGGCCCGCCGAGGACATTTATCGGGCCTCCCAGGTGTTTTTGCCACTGCTGTCTGTCCTGCTTAGCAGCCGACTCGTCCCGGGCCCACAGTGCGCATGTGTGGAATGTGCACCACACTCTCCAGCGGCCCTCCAACGGTCTGCGGGACAGTGAACTGGCCCCCTGTTTAAAAAGTTTGAGGACCCCTGCTAGAGGATGGGGAGGGGAAGGTCCCAGTTTAGTCTGGCACTTCTTCCAGGATCCCACCCTGACCATCTGATGAAGGGGGTGCCTGTGCTCTGTTCCTGTGCTGCCACTCTGACCCACCCTGTGCAGCACTAGCCAGATGGCACCGCGGGGGTTCTCAGCCTCTCTGCAACAGACAACGCAGACAAGTGAGGACAACGCTGTGTAGTGCGGTTGTTCCCGCCATGCAGGAGGTCTAGCAGCATCTGCCCACTAGATGCCAGCGGGCTCCCTGATTTGCAAAACAAAAATGTTTCCAGATACCACCTGATGTCCCCTGGGGTGCAAAGTCACCTCCTGTTGAAAGTCACTGCTATATTGTAACTGACCTGCCCCTAGTCTGTGACGCTTTTGAGTTGACAGACCTTTTTCTCTCTGGCTGGAGTATAGTGCCAGGGGCTGGAGGTGACCAGTTACCCCGTGCGGACAAATAAGAGGATGAGCTCGGAGGCAGAGGCAGAAGCACAGCAGAGACGGTGCCAGCAGAGGGAGGGATCCCCTTGTCAGCAGCTGCTCAAAGTGGGCACCAGGCTTCTCAGTGAGAAAACTCATCTGCCAGGTGACTCTCTATGAGAGTCACCTAATTCATGTTTAATTTGGTGTTCTTGGTGAGTAAACTTGCAAATATGTTTCAGTTCCAGTTCTGTTTGAAAGATACATGTGTGTGAATGGAGAGGTGGGGTAAGACTCTCCCTAGGTTTAGCACAAATAATGCAAATATGGAACATTTATAATTTTAATATGAATGCTTTGGGCCCGAAACAGGAAGTTATGCTAGGAAATCCTATGGCTCACTTGTTTTGTAGCCCTTGAATTTTCTCTCAATTCCAAAGGAAAGGGAAATCCCCGAGAGGCGTTGGGATCTGCCTTCCAGGACTGGTCTGTGCTGTGAGGAAAGAAACACACTTGCCAGTGGGCTGGTGTGCACAGCAATTTTGTACACCCATGCATCTCCAGGGCAGTTCACGGGTAGCATGGTCTTTGTGGCATGGGTTCATCTGAGCTCCATGGGGACTCTGGGGGGATGCTGCAGCTGGTGTCATTAGACCCATTTTACAGAGGAGAAAATGGGTGCTCAGAGAGATGAGGATGTTCATAGGCACAGAGCCAGAACCCAGGTCTCCTAGAACCCAGGGCCCTTCTCACTGTACCCCACAATCTGCAGCTATAGGACACCAGGTAGATTGCTGTGCTTTTGGGGCAGGGGGTGTCAGCTAAGTTGGGATTGGGTCATGCCTGGCCTTCAGCCAAAGATAGCTGGAGGATTAAGGGATGATGAGGTTGTCCTGTTGGCCAGAGCAGCTGACTGTGGACAACACGGAGACCCAGGGAGATAAGAGGAGGAAAGAAAGCAGAGCCCCAGGGAAGCTGGGCATGTAAGGTCTATGGGGAAGCAGGGCAGGAGCTTCCAGAAAGGAGGGTGCTCCAGGCAAAGCCACTCTCTGAAGCTGGCCAGTGCCCTGCACTCACCCTCAGAGCCCAAGACCACCCACCCGGGCACAGCCTGGGGCCCCATCAGTCCTCTGACCTGCAGTAAAAGGCTTTGTCAAGAAGATTCTCATTCATCACCCAACAAACATTCCTAAAACACTGCCCACTTTGAGGGGTACAGCTGCCTGCCCAAGGCAGGGGGGCCATGCTCCAGAGACATAGCTGGCCCCTGTGTGCCTCAGCTCCAAGGCCTGCAGTGAAGGTGGCCCATGGGGTCAGAGTGTGCTGGGCAGTGGAGAGCCCTACCTGGGCATCCAGAGGGGACCTGCAGGCACACTGCCACAGAGCAGGTCCCCAGGCCTCCTGTCTGCCACTCACTGTAGCTCAGCCAGGGCGGGGCTGGGGTCTGAGGACATGGAGGCCAGAGAGGAGACCAGCCCTTCCCAGCCTCTTCTGGGCCCAGCCCGGCCAACCTTGCAGGCTGCTGCACTGGAGAGGAATGAAACCTCAATCTTTTTTAAATTTTTTTTAAATGGATCAGAGGAGGGGAGAGAAAAAAAAGAAAGAAAGAAAGAAAGAAAGAAAGAAAGAAAGAAAGAAAGAAAGAAAGAAGAAAAAGAAAAATAATAGCAGTGCATAATTAGGGAGCCACTGAAATTCTCTATATGCTAATGAATAAATAAACCCTTGACAATTGTCCCGAACTGCTGTTGACAGGATAATTGGACCTGATGTCTTAATTTCAATGCTTTTGATGCATTTGGTTTTGTTAATGAGATGTTAGCATGCATTGCGGGAGTGCCGTTTGCCTGCTGCGGGGCAGCTCAACTGTGATTGGCCAAAATATTTGCCTTTTATTTACTCTGACTAGTACACTGTCCTGTAGGCTGAAGAAGGGAAAGTTATGGAGGGGTTCTTTTGCAGTTGAGTGGTTTGGAGTTGTTGCTAGCTCCCGCTTTCCCTGCCCTTGGGGAAGCAAGAGGAAACCCGGTACTTGTGGTGGGTCTGGGGCCTTGGGCTGTGGGGAAGGGGGTGGGACTCAGCGCTGCACGAGGCTGCTCTCCCCAGACGGAGGGGCTGCACAGGCCTCACCTATCAACCCATGGGGATGTCCCCACCTGTCAGGACCAAGAGCACAGAGAGCAGGTGGAAGTGGACCTGGACTAGGTGTCCACTGAGGAAGGAGAACGGATTAAGATCCAAGTAGCCTGTGGCAGGGACAACGCCAGCGGCTGGGGTGGGTTCTCATTGCTGCAGCTCACACAGGAGAGGCCCCCAGGGCCAGGGGGCGGCAGGAAAGGGCAAGGGAAGGTGAGGCTGGTGAGCTGCGCCCCCATCTTTCCAGGTACGCAGCACAGCCTCAGACGAGCATAGTCTAGGAGCAGCGGAAGGGCCAGGGATAGAAAGCGCCCAAACTCCACTCAGGAGTCCCAGGGTGACCTTTCTAACCTTCCTCCCTGATCTGTGAAGTGGTCTAAGACTCAGCGCCTACCTTATCAGGAAGGTCACGCAGCCAGTGTCCGTGAGGTCCGACTGTAGTGTACGGTGCCATCTAATATGGGGCTTGTTCTCACTGCAAACAAGCCTGCCTCTGCAGAGTTGGGGAGGAACTGGGTCGATGAGTGCCCCAGGACTCGGGGTGTGGGAGGAGGAGTCCTGTCTCTGACATGGGGAAACGGGGATTTCGGAGCATGGGCACTGACTGTCTCCCACCCTCCTTTCCTCCTCAGCCTATAGCGCGTATCAGGCCTCGACCTGAGAAAGCTCTGGTGCTGGGTCACTGCAGTCCCAGAGAGGAGAGAATGACACCCTGGCTTTCCTTCAGCATCAGCCGGCACATTGCCTGATTTAGTGGAGGCTTGACGCACAGTGCACAGCGCAGCAGCGGCAGCAGAAAGGGCCCTCGCTGCCTGGCTGCAGCCACCCACTGGGTCCCAGCCCAGATTGGCTCAAATCAGAGAAGGCACAGCCTCTTTCCTGCTCAGTCCTGCCCCTGAGGAACTGGGCCCCTTAGTTTCAGCCACGCTCAGTTGCCTAGCAACCTGCTCAAGCTCCTGACACTTACTGGGAGATGACCAAACTGGAGTTCTGTCCAAATCCCCCAGGACCTACTGAAGCAGCTGCCTGCAGCTTCCCAGGGTGGAGCCCATGTGCTCAGATCCCACTGAGCTGTTGAGGGGCTCTTGGCTTCTCCGGGTACAGCTTAGAGGAGCCTCCAGCTCTTCTGCTCCCTTCCAGCCTGGTGGGGGCAATATGAAGGCCACAGTTGCAAAGCTGAGTCCCGTGCCGACCTGGTGCTGTGCACCGGAGAGCTCAGGATGGCTTTAGCTGCTGCCCAATCCCCACCACACCTGTTGCTGGTGCCATGACTCTGCACAGACTGCAGGCAGGTCCCCGATCTGTGGCAGCAGAGAGAGCCCGCTCACAGCTTGGTCACAGTGCCTGCAGGGCGGACATGGTGCCCCAGCACTCCGTCCTGCTAATCTTCCCCGAACACAGTTTTGATGTTATCAAATGTATCTTCCATCACCTTTTTTAATTTTTTCCCTCACTGAGAGTCCCACGCTGCTTCTCTGTGGTTTCACAACGTTCCTTACAAGAATAGCTGTCCGTAGGCGCCTGCTTCCTGTTTATTCTTCCTTCCTCGGGAGCTGTGGTTTTGCAGGCTGCTTCTAATCCACCATTTTTTTTCACTCCTGATGTCTCCTGATGGAGGCTTCAAGATAAACTATTCACGTGGTGGCACCTGGACCCGGCACCTATTGCCACTGGGAAAACTTTCCTCGGTGGAGAGAGGTGGCTTGCAAATTGCCCGGTGCCTACTTCCTTGCCTGCAGCAGTGGCATGTCCAGGCACCTGCGGTGCGATTGGCCATGGTGGAGCTTGCTCAGGCAGCAGGGCTCAGGGATGGACGGCCTCACCTGCCTCTGAGTGGATGCTTGCTGGGCGGCTCCTCTGTGGGTCCCTGGGCACTACATCCGCCCACAGGCTGGAGACCCCAGACGCCAGTGGCAGTCTTTCTGCCAGGCTCCAGGCCTCTCGGGGGTTGATTTCTAGCAAGATCTTGCGCTCTCTTGTTCCACCCCTTCCCATGGAACTCTTCCCATGCAACTTCTTCCTGTGGAGTCTCTGGTAGGTTCTGGCACTTTTCCCTCAGTTACAACTGAGCTGGGTTTTTTGGTCAACTAAACTTTTTCTTCTTTCTGAGACGATTTAGTGACCGGTGTCTCTCGTCAGCCATCTCGTCTCCGCTGTCACATGTACTTTTCTAGGGAAATATGTAGGCAGTGAAATACATAAATCTTAAGGGAAGGAGTGAATGATTGTGGACTAACACGTGAACCGTAAATCCCACACTCACACTGAGATATAAAACATTTCACCGCAGAAAGGTCTCCAGTGCCCTTCCCAGGCAATAACTTTTCTAACTTTTTAGTCCTAAGTACTAATTTTGTGTGTTCACACCTTCACATAAACGGGACCACGCAGTGTGCTGTACTCGGCTGGCTCTCTGCGTGTGGCCTGTGAGCTGGCACATACAAGCAGTCTGTGACTCTGTTGCTAGCGGCTTTCTCTTGTACGTCTCTGCCACACTTTGTTCATTCATGTGCTGATAGGTACTTGGGTTGTTTACCATTTGGGGCTTGTGTTATTTTCCTAGGGATGTTGTAACAAATCACTACAAACTCGGTGGATTAAAACAACAGAAATTTAATCTCTTACAGTTCTGGAGGCCAGAAGTGTGAAATCAAGGTGTTGTGTTGTGTCCACAGGATCAGGCTCCCTCTGGAGGCTCTAGCAAAGAATCCTTCCTGGATCTTCCTGCATCGGGTGGTTGTCAGCAGTCCCTGGCTTCCTCAGCTGACAGACAGCTCTGTCTTGCATGGCATTCTCCCTGTGTGTCCCTGCTTCTCCGTGTCCCAGGACACCAGATGTGTTGTATCAGGGCCCACCCTCTATGGCCAAATTTTATCTTAAAAAATCACACTTGCAAAGACCCTGCATACAAATAAGGTCACATTCTAAAGTTCCCGGTGAGCATGGATTTTGAAGAAACACTAAGCCAATACAGGACTCTGATAAAGCTGCCTTAAACATGTTTGCACAAGTCTTTTTGCAGTAGCATGTTTTCATTTTCTCTTGTGTATATACCTAAGAGTTCAATTGCTTGGCAGTAGAGTTGAACGTTATAGGAAACAGCAATTTTTCCATTAGCTTCATAGCGTCTGCGTTTGGGTATAGTGTCTCCCTAGCTTTCTGAAGCCCCCCTGTAAGGCCATCTCCTCCTCCACTTCTGACCTGGTCTAAGACGGGGGAAGGGAGGCTCAGGTCCTCACAGGGAAAGCGCTGTGGCCCCACCTGCACCTGGGCCCTGTCCCAGGCACTCTAGGGGGCTGAGTCTGAACCTCCCACAGTGGGCACAGCCCAGGTAAAGAAAGAGCCTACATGGAGCAGTGATGCACGCACAGGAGCTTGTAAACGACTGATGTAAGATAGTAGAGATAGAAGAGAAGACCCCAGCTGTCTTAAGAGGTGTGTGGGAGGTAGGGAGGAGGTAAGGAAAAACCAGAGAAAAGAAAGTGGCACCTTCAGGCTGTTAAAAAACAAACACAGGCTTTCTAGCTTATTGGGCCGTGAACCTGAGCACCAGCCTCCTACTCCAGCTCCCTGAACCATCTGGTACTCCTCCCCAAATTCACCAATTCTCAAACTTGCTCAGTGGAGCCTTTGTCTCCTGAGACCTCCCGTTCTAGGCACTGTTATCAGATGTCAGCTTTGCAGTGTTGGCTGTCATCCCTCAGCACAACATGCTGTATGCACAGTGTTGGGGACACCCACATCAGGGCCCAGAGACACAGGAGGGGCACGGCATGTGCCTCAGTCCAGAGCAGGGAGGACAGCAGGCCCCGCGGGACGTGCTCTGGGCTAGCCAGCTTTGCATGCATGACTGCAGCTTTCCTCCTGTGCATCCCTGCCCCCCAGGCTGATCTGGGCCCTGGAAAGGGGTTTGGGAACAAAGTGGCATTGCTCTCTGCACCCTCACATTTAGGATGGGACGTGGTCCCTAGGAAGTACTCAGCAAATGTGTTGGACTAAAGCACTGCTGTCTCTGGCCAAGTGCTGCGTCAGGGTCCTCACACACAGGTGTGCCTCCAGGGGCTCTGGGCTTCGTTATTCTGGTCTCCATCTCCACACCTCCCAGCTCCTGCGCAGATACTTACAGAGAATCATTATCTAGCTCAGGGCAGTGGTGACCAGCAGGGAGAGGTGTGGGCCACAGCCAGCCTCACAACTCACCCCTTGGGGCTTCCCCTAGAGGAGGAGCAGAGAGCTGAGGGGGCAAGCAGCAGACAGCCTTCCTGGGGTAGGAGCCCGTGACGCATGGAGTCTCTATTGCTTTTGGGGTGAGGAGCAGGGTTCAAGGGAAGAGTCCCAGCCTGCCTCAGCCCTGGACAACAGGCCCTTGGGGTCAAGCTGAGAATGTCACTGTACACTCCCCAACATGGCCTTGGCCTAGGTCTCCTGTGAAACCTGGAGCTTTCAAATGCAGGTTCAGGCTTTTGGGCCAATTGTGCTTCTCTCCCTCCCTTTGCCTCTTCCCCTTCCCGTGGTTTCCAGGAAAGCTTATATAGTAGGATAGGATGAGAATATCAACGCTTAACTTCTCATGTTTGTTTTAAATATTCCCCTAGTCTGTTGTTTCCTTTTTAATTTCACTTATGGTATTTTTGAAGCAAAAAGTTAAAAATATTGTATTTAAATATATGGATCATAAATATTTTATTCTGTACCATAGATTGTCTCTTCACTCTGTTTATTGTTTCCTTTGGTATGGAGAAGCTTTTTAGTTTGCTACAATCCCATTTGTCTATTTTTGCTTTTGTTACCTGTGCTTTTGGTGTCAGATTAAAAATAAATCATTGCCCAGACAGATGTCAAGAAGCTTTTTTCATATTTTCTTCTAGTAGTTTTATAGTTTTAAGACTTATGTTTAAGTCTTTATCCGTTTTGAGTTGATTTTTGTATCTAATGTGAGATAAGTGTCCAATTTAATTCTTTGACATGTGGATATCTAGTTTTCCAACACCATTTACTAAAGAGACTATCGTTTTCCCATTGTTTTTTCTTGGCACCTTTGTCAAAAATGAAATGACCATAAATGTAATTTGGGGCTCTCTGTTCTATTCCACGGGTCTATATGTCTGTTTTCACGCCAGTTGTTTCACAATAAGCAGGTCTAGGCAAACCTGCCCCCAAAGGTGGAGGAAGCTGAGAGGCCAAAGAAAGAGGCTGACAAATCCAGTTTCTCAGAAAAAAAACATTTAACAGGGACTTACAAACACAAGCCATATCCCAGGTGGCCCTGAGAGGGTGGATCCCACACCACTACTTACCCACCAGGCCCAGGACTTGTATACCACAGGGAAGGAGTGTGTAGGACAGTTGATAACATCAAGGTTGTTTTGACCTAAGGGCAGGATTTACAGTGACAGTAGATAAAGCAGAAATCTTAAAGGCATTCCCAGAACAGAGGTTAATGTGAAGTCAACATGGCGGTTTAGCATCCAAGATGGGGTTGCTTTAGCCATCACACCAGTTAATTTCCAAAATACATAAGTAAATCAAACAACTCAATAGTAAGAAAACAAATAACATGATTTAAAAAATGGACAAAGAATACGAATAGACATTTCTCAAAATGTTAAAGACAAAGGGCCAACAGGTTTATGAAAAAAGCTCAACATCACTAATCATCAGGTAAATGCAAATTAAAACCACAATGAGATATCACCTCACACCTGTTAAGATGGCTGTTCTCAAAAACACAAAAGATAACACATGTTGAGGAGGATGTGGAGAGAAGGGAACACTGTTAGTGGGAATGTAAATTAGTGCAGCCATTATGAAAAAAAGCATGAACATTCCTCAAAAACTCAAAAATAGATCTACCCGTTGACCTGGTAATCCAACTTTTGGGTATATGTCCAAAGGAAATGAAATTAATACGTGGAAGAAATATCTGCATTCCCACATTCATTGCATCATTATTCACAATAGCCAAGATATTGAAACAACCTGAATGTCCACTGATGGATGAATATATATGAAATATCAGTCAGCCTTTAAAAAGAAGGAAATTCTGTCATTTGTCACAGTGTGGATGAACCTGGAAGACACTATGCTAAACAACATAAGCCAGGCACAGACAAACACTGCATGATTTGCAAATATTGCATCACTAAAAAAGTTGAACTCATAGAAACAGAGAGTAGAAGGGTAGTTGCCAGGGACTGGATGGGGTAGAAAAAGGGGAGATGTTGCTCAAAGGCACAAAGTTGCAGTTAGACAGAGGAATAAATTCTGGAGATCTATGTACAACATGGTAATTATACTTAATATACTGTATACTTGCAAATTGTTAAGAAAGTATATCTTAGATTTTCTCACCATAAAAAAGCATAACTATCTGAGGGGATAGATATACTAATTAGCTTGATAGTGGAATCATCTCACAATGTATTCCTATACCAAATCATCACATCGTAGGCCATAAATATGTACACTTTTTGTCAATTATACCTCAATAAAGCTGGAAAAAATGCATTGCATTCAAATCCATCAGTCCTTCCTCCATTTTCTTTTAATGTCATACTTAAAAAGAATTTCTTTATTTTGTAAATTTTGTAAGTATTCACCTATATTTTAAAAATCATTATTACATCTTTTATTTATCTGATAAACTTATATTCTATCTCTAATAAGAGAAACTAAAAATATAATTTTTAGCCAAAGTAATAAAAGGCACATTTTAATAAAAATGGCAAACAAAAAATCCAGGATCAAACCACATGGTCTCTTTTGAGACATTGGCTGAACTTACCTTCCAGGAAGCTTAGCCTTTGGGGTGGATTTTGATAAAGGGACAATTTTACCATAGGGGTAGATAGAGGAGTCCACCGTCCTTGAGGAAATGTCTTTTCCTCTCTTCTCTGAATTCTACACTCTTATGATTTCCAGAAAAAATGTAACACATTCAATTAAATGTGAATTTTAACTAAATACCAAATACTTTTTAACGTATGACTAATATTTCATAGAACATACTTATATTAAACTATTACTTGTTATTAATATGAAATTCAAATTTAACTGGGTACTTTTTATTTTTTAATAATCTTTTTTAGTTTAGAGTAATTTAGATTTACAGGCAAGCTGTGAAGACAGTACAGAGAGTTCCCACACACCCCATGCCCATCCTCCCTATTGGCCCTACCATATTAGCATGTAGTATGGTGCATTTGTCACAAGTAATGAACACATCAACACATTAACAAGTACTTCCTAGTGTCTGTCCTCAGCTTCCTGTTTGCAGAGGACATTCTTTCCATCCTGGTCCCTGCCTCTGCATGTGCCGGGCAGGCCCTTGCCCATCCCCCTGAGAGCAGCAGTGTCTGGCCTTGTACCTCTCCCAGCTGCCAGACCCCCTGCACAGAGCAGGCCCTGGGGCGAGAGCACAGACCTTCCCAGGGATCAGCACAGAGCAGTTAGTCCGGTGGCCAGGGATGCAGGAACGGAGCTGAGTGGCCAATGCAGCTACTGTGTGGGGAGCATGTCTAAGTCTTCAGATGCGGAAAACCAGATGGGAGCCGAGTCTGGGGCCGAGCACCACTGCAACCCAGGCCTGGCATCAGCTGGGCATCATCTGGCCTCAGGGTGACCTGACGGGGCTGGGGAGTCAAGTGCTATGGCAGGGACTGGCGGGGACTTGCAGTATTCTCAGCAGGGCTGTCCTGTTGATAACCTGATGACCCCGCTCCCGGCTTTGGCAAGGAGCTGACATTCACCCAAAGACAGGTCCTGCAGGCAGCGAGGCCACCGTTCCCCTCCTCACTTACCCCTAGGACAGGACAGGTCCACAGGGAAGGCCTGAACTGGAGAGGTCACTGTGAGTGCTGAGGTCTCGGGAGGGCGGTGTGGGAGGGAGCGTGGGGACTGGAGGAGCCCACGGGCACACATACTGTTAATGGAAAAAACCAAATTCTGTAAAATAATTTAAAGAGGTTTATTCTGAGTGGAATGTATGTGACTGGTCCTGATGTCTGTGAGTCAGAAACAAGCCACTGGACACTTCCCAAAGCTCGAGTGATCTCTTAAGCAAATTGTTGGCCCACAGGTGTGGTTTAAGTTTTGTCTTGCACGGCCTTAGGCCTCTTAATAAGTTAGTACCCTATTGTTACAAAGAATAGTTCTGAGAAAGGAAGGGGGCATGACATGTCGTGTCCGACCTCCCTTCTTGTGGCCGGCAACTCAGATTTCAGGTTTTCCTGGGGTCCCCGGGGACAAGGGGGTCCAGTCAGCTGGGGGGGCGGTGTTAAAGATTGTATTTTAGTCCATGGTATCAATGACAGCTGGAGACTTGGAAACCACTGGATGTTACATGTCACAGAGTGATGGCTGACAACTGTGATGACAGTGATGTCCTCACTGAGACGTGGCGTGTGGTGGTTGACGCTGAGGACACTGATCTGGACACAGCCAGCATCAGACACAGGAACACCGAAGCACAGAGAGCCTGTCACAGAGGCCATAGTTGGCGGTAGGCGCCCCCCCCCCCAACCTGAGCTGTGAGGAGGCCACAGTGGCTGTGCTGTCACCTCCCCTCCTAGCATTTCCAGGAGCGGAGCGCCCTGCAGTCAGCATCATAGATGGGCAGAGCTGGCGTTTCATTTCGTCAGCACTCTCAGCTTACACGTGGGGAAGCTGAGGCTGAGCGGCCATGGGACCAGACCAGTGACCCTGCGGCCCAGGTGGGAGGGCTGCCGCGCAGGGCGAGGTTATGCTGCCGGGCGGCTGCGGGACTCGCCCCATATCCGCAGCCTGCAGCCGGGGACCCCTGCACCCTTACACAGACCTCCAGGGGCTCTGCTCTCCCATGTGACTAGTCTGGTATGCAGCTAAGTGAAATTCACTTTGCTATGGATTCTCTTTTCTCCCTCACTTCTTTTTCTTTTACTCGACACCATCTGCATTGCTGTGTGTGCACATGAACTTGACTTCTGTGTGATGCGCCCGAATGTGCACGACTGTGTTTTATCCACCCACCACTACACTGCTGGTCCTGCAGCCGTCAGACTCAACATTTAATTAGCATCCCCACGTATGTCGCCTTATAGACGCCAGGGAGTTATTAAAGTTAGACTTAGGGCAGAATCCAAACAGTAGGGTTTCACACCCGAGAAAGGAGCCACGAGGGAAAGTCTGAGTCTGAGACTGGCGTTCCTGGGGATCTGCTGGACGACGGTGAGTGGAAAAGGGACTTACAGTTAATCCTCCCTTATTTTCACCCCAGCACACACTGAGCAACCCCTTCCTTTCCTAGTGTATATGCATTCTGATTTTTCCATTCTAATTTTTTTGTATTTCTACCAAGGCAAGTATTTCATCTGACGGGCACATGCCATGTAGCTGTGATAGCTCCTCCCTCAGCCCTCTCTCTTTGAGGTCACCCAAAACAATACTGTTGGGGCTTGGAGTTGCATCAACTCCATAGACTGATTTGGTAAGATGTGGTAAGAATATTGAGTCCTATTTCCTAGGGACACGGCATGTTCCCTTTTTAGTTAGGCCCCTTTATCTCTGCAATGCTTTGTATTGTCAGTGTGGAAGAGTTTCACATCTCTTGCCTATTTAATGCTAAGTATTTCTTAGTTTTTATATCATCCTAACTAGTATTTTAGATATTTTAAGTCCCAAATATTCTTTGTTAATATTGCAAAATATAATTTATTTTTGTCATGAATGTATGCTTTCAAATAGACTTTATTTTTAGGACAGCTTTACCCCCAAATTGTGAAGATAACATAGAGCCTTTATATAGCTGCACCCAGTTTCCCTTCTTATAAATCTCTTACATTGCGATGGTACATGTGTCACCATTAATGGATCTACATTGATACATTATTAGTAACTAAAGCCTTGGTTTATTTGAATTTCCTTAGGTTTTCCTATTGCTTTTCATCTGCTCCAGGATCCTACACAGAAGCCCATGTTTCCTGTAGTCAGCAGGTTGTTTTGGCCTCTCTTGGCTGAGAGTTGCTCAGACTTTCCTTGACTTGGACAACCCTGACAGTACTGAAGAGGGCTAGGCAGATATTTTGTAGAATGTTCCTCATTTGGGATTTGTCTGATGTTTGCCTCCTGATTAGACTGGAATTATAGATTTTTGGGAGGATGGATGATCACAGGGGTAAAATGTGCCATTCTCATCCCATCGTATCAACCTTGATCATCTGGCTGGGGTAGTGTTTGTCAAATTTCTCCACTTAAGGTTACTCTTTTTCCTCCTTTCTGTGTTGCACTCTTTGTAAGGAAGTTACCATGCACAGCCCATGCTTCAGGAAAGGGAGGTTACACTACCCCTGCCTGAGGGTGGGGGATCTATAGAAAGAATTTGGAATTCGTCTGCATGAAAGATTAGTCTCACCTTCCAAAATTATTTATTTATTCAGTAATTTCTGTATATCATCAGTATGGACTCATGGATATTTGTTTTATAGTTTGGGTTATAATCCAAAAATTATTTATTTATTTTGTTGCCCAATTTTATTCTAATTTTGGCCATTGAGTGTACTTTCAGTTGACTGCTATATTCCTTTGACATATCATGTCACTATCATTGTGTATTTTCTTGTTGTTGTTGTTCATTTGTTGCTGTTGGTTGTTAGCACTTTCTTAATTTCTGGCACTGCAAAAATGCTCCAGGGCTATCTTGGCTATTTCTTACCCCAATTTTAGAATCAACAATTTATGCAGGAAGCCTGATTTCTTCTGTTGGAGAATGATATAAAAACCAAGATCTAAGTGCCAGGTACAAATTATTTTTGTATAATATATTTGCATCCTGAAAACTTGCTAAGTTATTATTTTGTTTGTGTGTGTGTGTGTGTGTGTTGTAGTTTTTTTTTTAAACTAAGATAATCATGTCATCTGTGAAGGAAGGCAGTTTTACTTATTTATTGCTGTTCAATCTGTTTTCTATTTAATTTTCTTGCTTATTTCACTATTCAGAAGTTCCAAAACAACACTGGAGATAAGGACCATACTGCCATTTCCTGTTACTAATTTTAGGTGGAAATGTAGAATATTTCACCAGTAAGTATGATGTTAACTACAGGTTTTTCATAGATTCTTTTTGTTAGATTGATAGCTGAGAAGTTTTATCAGGAATAGATGTTGGATTTTGTCAAATGCTTTTTCTGCATCAGTTGAGATAAAATGGCATGGTTTCTCTATTTTAGTTTGTTAATACGGTGAATTACATGTATTGATTTTTGACTGTGCTCTGACACTGAGAACCTACAAGTTAAGGGTTACACTGTCTGCACTTCAGACGCCAACCACACTTTGGGGTTTCCAGGCCACTTGCACTTCTCACTGTATACAAATCCAGAGGATTCCACAATCTTCCTCAGGTTCAATAATTTAATAGAATGATTCAAAAAACTCATAAAAGCACTATTATTATGATTCCAGTTTGATTATAAGGGATACAAATGAAGAGCAGCCAAATCAAGAGACACTGGGAAAAATCTAGGAAGGTCCCTGTCATAGAGCTTCCATGTTCTCTCCCTGTAGAATCAGGCATGTCACCATCCCAGCACACCAGTGTGTTCACCAGTGAAGAAGCTTCACTAAGCCTTGTTGTCCAGAGTTTTTATTGGGGTTTCATTACATAGGCATGATTGACTGGGTCATTGGCCAGGTGAACTCAGTCTCTAGTGCCCTTCCTCTCCCCGCAGCCCAGGCTATCTTGAAGCCCCAATCTTCTAATTACATGATTGGTCTTTCTGGTAAATAGTTCTACTCTGAGCCATCTCATCTCTTAGCACAGACTCAGGTGTGAGTCAAGGGGCTCATGAATAATAAAGACACTTACTTCTATTACTTAGGACATTCCAAGGATTTAAAGTCTCCCTCCCAGGAACCAGGGGAAAGGCCAGTGGAATTATTCATTATATAATATAATGTTAAACAAGCTATGTATCCCTGAGGTAAACTCCATTAGGTCATGATGCATTATTCTTTTTGTATATTGCTGGGTTCAGTTTGGTAATTGTGCTTAGAATTTTTGCATCTGTGTTCATGTGGAATATTGATTTGTAGTTTTATTTTCTTGTGATGTCTTAGTGAGTTTTGGGATAAAGATAATTCTGGCTATAAAAATTCCATTGGAAAATAATCTATCCTTTTCAAATTTTCTGAAGAGTTTATGCCAAATTGGTATAATTTTTTCTTTAAGTAGAATTCATTAGTCAAGCTATATGTTTCTTTATGGAGAGATTTTAAGTACAAATTAAATTTCTTACATAGATATAGGCCTATTCAAGTTATATGATTGTTCTTGCATTATCTTTGATAGCTGGTATCTTTCAAAGATTTTCCCATTACATTCAAGTTGTCAGATTTATCGGCATAAAGCTGTTTGTAATATTTCCTTACTATCCTTTTATTGTGTAACCTATAGTGATGTTGCTTCTTTCCTTTCTTGTTTTGGTAATTTATGGCTTTGATGAGTCTGATGAATTTTTGTGAACCTTTTTTTGATCTTATCAAAGAACTAGCTCTTGATTTTTTCTTTTTTATAATGTTTTCTATTTTATTTTTTTCCTCTCTGGCCTATATCCTTCCCCATTTTAGATTACTTTTAATTTGGTTGTGGTTTCCTTTTCATTCAGGTCAAAATATTTTCTAATTTTAATTTTGATCTCTTCTTTGACTTGATGGATTATTTATAAGTGTGTTATTTTAATTTTGTTTCCAAATAATTGGAAATTTTCAAGATATTCTTCTGTATTGATTTCTAATATAATTTTATTGTGACAATAGAACATATTTTGTTTTTGTTTTTTTTATTTCAGCATATTATGGGGATACAAATTTTAAGGTTGCATATAATGCACGTGCTCCCCTCTACAAGTCTGAGCTTCAAGCGTGACCATCCCCCAGACAGTGCACATCTCACTCATTATGTATGTATATACTCATCCCCTCCTCCCCCTCCCACCTGCCCAATATCCAATAAATGTAATTCCTATGTGTCCACTTAGGTGCTGATCAGTTAATACCAATTTGCTGGTGAGTACATGTGGTGCTTGTTTTTCCATTCTTGGGATATTTCACTTAGTATTATGGGTTCCAGCTCTGTCCAGGAAAATACAAGATGTGCTATATCACCATTGTTTCTTAGAGCTGAATAGTATGACATGGTATACATATACCACATTTTATTAATCCACTCATGTATTGATGAGCACTTGGGTTGTTTCCACAGCTTTGCAATTGTGAATTGTGCTGCTATAAACATTCGAGTGCAGGTGTGTTTTTTGTAGATTGTCCTTTATTCTTTTGGGTAGATGCCCAGTAGTTGGATTGCTGGACCAAATGGTAGATCTAATATATTACTGCTATGGCTTGGATATTTGCCCACTCCTGCCCCTCCCACTGCCAAAATCTCATGTGGAGATTTGATCCCATTCTTGGAGGTGGGGCCTAATGGGAGGTTTTTGGTCATGGGGGCAAATCCCTCCTGAATAGTTTGGTGCCATCTTCAAGGTAATGAGTGACTTCTCACTCTGTTAGTTACTGCGAGAGCTGGTTGTTTGAATGAGTCTGACATCTCCTCCTCCTCTCTTGCTTCCTCTCTTGGCCTGTGATCTGCACACACTGGCCCCTGTTCACCTTCTACCATGAGTGGAAACTTCCTGAGGCCCTTATCAAAGCAAATGTTGGTGCTATGCTTCTTGTACAGCCTGCAGAACTGTGAGCCAAATAAACTTCTTTTATTTATAAATTACCCAGCCTTGGCTGTTAATAGCAGCACAAATGGACTAAGACAATTACTTTAATTCTGTTAAATTGATTGAGGCTTTTTCTGGCCTATAAATGGCCTATGTTGGAAAATATTTTGAGTGCAGGCAAAATGATTGCTTAATGTGCTGTTTTAGGTGTAATATTCAATAAGTGTCAATAAGGTCAAGTTGCTTAATTGTGTTTTTCAAATCTTCTGTATCCTCTCTGATTTTTGTCTCTACTTGTTCCATAAATTATTGAGAGAAGGGTATTTTAAAAATATGGTTAAACTTGTGGATTTTTTTCTCCTTTAACTTCTAAGAGTTTTTGCTTCAGATATTTTGAAACTCTGTTACTAGGTTAGTACAAAATCATTTAGGATGGTTATGTGTTCCTGATGGTCATTTTTCTTATAATGGGTTGTACATTCTTGTATGTCAGATAAATTTTATTGGATCACAAAAAATATTAGTTTTACCTTGTCAGGTGATATATATGTGTGTGTGTGTGTGTGTGCATGCATCTATACATATACATATATATACACACACACACACATATATACATATATATATTCATTCCTGTACATGTTGTCTGGCTTTGTTCTGTGTTGCTATTATGTTACTTCAAATCGATTTGGTCATTTGGGGTCTTCTAATATTTCTTAGGCTGGACGGGAGCTCTATTCAGTCTAGAGGTAATTACTTTCCACTACTGAGACAAGTTTCTTTTGTGTGCTATAGCAATGTCTCATGCACTGTGCGGTTTTCCAATCTGGCTGGGGGAAGCAGGCACTATTCTTATTCCCATGTGAGTACTGCTGGGCACTGTTACTTATAATTCTTTTGGCTAGTTATTTCCCTAACCTTGGGTAACACATACATGCACTGATAATAAGTACTCAATCACTCAGCTTTTATTTTTAATATTAAAGTGGGTAAGGCAAATCTTCTGGGAGTAATTTGACTTGCTCCTTTCAAAACCAAATATAAATATTCCAACCTTTTGGAGTCTCCAGGCTTTTGATTCCCTTTCCCCCCATTATAGAGGCACTTGAGTACCAGCTGGGTTTGTGGGTTCAGATGCATCCTTCCTTCCACAGGTGATGGGTTGGGAGGACAGAGACCTTGGAGTCCGACATCGTCCTTGGGATTTGTTTGGCTAGGGTATTATATGGGACTCATGCCCCTGTGGGCTGAGCTGGTGGCAGGCAGGGACCAGTCACTCCAAGAGAAGGGCAAGGAGTATCCTGGGATTTACTAATTCTACATTCTGGTGACTTTTTTGTAGATTCCATTCTCTATTAAAGCAATATAATTTACCTTGAATACAGATAATTTTATTTATTACTTTCTAATCTGCAGGCCTTGTAATTTTACCTCGGGTCTTAATGGACAGGCCAAGACTTTCAAAACAATGCTAAATAGAAGACATGAGAGGGCACATGCTTTCCTTATTCATGAACATAAGAGTAATTACAAAATGTATTGAATTGAATGAAAATTAGAACACAACATTTGAAAATTTACACTATGCATTTAAAATACTACCTCACAAAAATCTGGGCCTTTGCTTGCTTATATTAGAAAAGAAGAAAGAGGTAACATTAACCATTCTAAAATGGCAAAAGAAGAGGAAAGCAAACCCAAAATGAGTAAAAGGAAGGAGGAAAGAAAGATAAGAGCGGAAATCCTTCAGATTTTCTAGATGTTAAATACAAATAGTGGTTTATTATGAACAATTTCAAGTCAATAAGTTTAGTAATTTAAGTGAAATAGAGGAATTCTTGGAAGCACACAGGAGGATGTGAGACGTGTTTTTCCATGGGTCTCCAGCTGTCCCTGCAGAGGCAGCTGTTCTTTCCCACCAGTTGTTCCCCTTAAGAGAGGCTGTATCAGGACCATCCTGATCTTTTCCGTAGGTGTCTAGTGGGTTTCATGGAAAAACTACCTGCAAAAAAGTGTTGACTTTTCCTGTCCTGTATTTTCAGTCCCAGAGGCTTCCCCTCTCTTGCCAGAGTGCAAGCAGGCTGCAGCTACTCAACTGTCCACGAGTAACTCTTCTCACAGTGTTCCCGGCGTCTGCCTGGAGCTTATCAGTGCTCACGTCTTGCTTTTACCCGCAAGAGCCTCTGCACCCTGCAATTCTAGGTAATGGGGTTGCGCAGTGATCTCAGCCTTCCAGTGGGGTTAGGAAAAGCCGTGAATTTGCTGTTTATCTGGATTTTTTTCATTGCAAGTTTGGGAGCAGTGCTCTTTCCAGTCAGAAACTGGAAATCCTCTACATTCTTTCGGAGTATTTTTTTGATATTATTGTTTACTTCTAAATAATCTTACTAGCTACACTTTTTATATATTTCTTTAGTGGTTGCCATATATATATATATATATACACACATTCATTTTTAAAAAGGGGCAATCTACTGTCAAAGAAATGACTTCATGTGAAATGTTGAAACTTAAGACATTATATTTCCATTCTCCCCGTGACCTTTGTACTACTGTCTTTCAGGATTTTTATGAATCTTATAAATCCCAAATATATGACTGTTATTTTTCCTTTAAGTAGTTTCTTATCTGTAATTTTTTTAAAAAAATTAAAAATAAGCCTTTAATTTATACCTTCTTTTTTATTATTATATTTCCTATATATATTTTTACTTTTTCTAAATGCATTTAACATTTGGTGTAATTATCCTTAGTATAAAGAAGTTCAACACTTCTTCAGAACTTTTCTCTTAAAATGTTTTTTTGGGGCCTATAATTTTGCAGGATATTTTTGCTAGATGTGGAATTTTAAGTGAACTTTGTTTCTTTTAGTACTTTAAATACTAAATATTTACTTCTGTTATCTTCATGCTTGCATTACTTCTATTAGTAATCTACAAACATTCTAATATTTTCTCCTCTATACAATGAGTCTATATTTTTCTGCTGATTTCTAAGATTTTTTATTTATCACTGGTTTTAGCAATTTAATTATAAAGCACCATAGTGCATTTTCCATTGGATATATATCGCTTGCATTTTTCAAGTTTTCTGATTTTGCCCCACATGACATTGCTCTGCAAATTCCAGCAGCCTTAGTCTCCCTGAATTTCAACTCCGTCCCCTCACTTCAGTGAGATGGCTGTGCTCTGCCTGGTTTCCTTCTCCTGGGGCCACAGATGGGGAGGGGACCCCAGAGAGGAGGCCTTCCCTCTGGCATAGCCTGTGCTGTGTGTTGTCCACTTTGGGAAAAGCAGTTGTTTTATGCGTCTTGTTCAGTTCTCTCCATGTGTTCACGGCAAGTCAGTCTGGTACCAGTCCCTCTGTTAGGGCCAAAGCCAGAGCCCTCTTTAACCACTCATTAAGGATTCATTAGTTAGCCACACCTTTTCCCTGTATGACTACTACCATGTAATAGGTACATAAAGCAAATGAGATCTCTCTAATCAGGAGACTGATTTTAAATTTAAGACTCAACTCTTTCCATACCATTTAATTTCCTGTTTTCCATGTTGTTTGGCTTGAGTCTGATGAACTTCGAATTACTCACAGGTACCACCCATCGGGCTCCACTTGCCCCATCTCTGCTGGGGCCCATGTTTGCTCAGCTGGACACCTGTCCTGGAGAGGAGTGGGCCTTTCCTCAGTCTGATGGAAACCTGCGTCCCCAGCCAACCCCACGGCATCATAGTGACTGAGACCAGTGTTGGCCCTGCGCTCACTGGCCAGGGTCCTTCAGCAGACGGTTGAGTCTGGGTTCCGTCGTTCTCTGCCAGGGTGTTAGGACTCGTGGTCAGCATGAATGAAAGAGAGGGTAAGCAGAGAGACAGCTATCACTACAGCAATAGATACAACTGCTTTATGCCCTCACCACTCCATGTTAGACTGAGGTAATAATAAGTATTTGCTGAGGGTCCCCCAGGAGGCGGGCATGGGTGGCACTGTGTACACACGGGAGTATAAGGCCAGTGAGCCCTCTGACCCTGTGGAGTTTGGAATCTAGAATCTAGTTCAAATAAAAAAACACTTCAATATCATTTGTCAATAAAATTTACTCTGTTTGGGTTAATGAATGTCATTTTTCCTCTTTAGAAATGATCTTATTGTATATTAGACTAGCATTTGGTGTAATTCTCAAAATCATCTGAAATATCTTGGCCATATTTGCTCAAAAAGACACAAGATAGTGGCTAAACACATAACTGATTCTTACAGCATGTCTCTGGCATGTCCCTGGAAACAAACAGACGAGGGTGTTGGGTAATGAGCATCCGAGGGCTACAGACTCTGAAGTGTGCCAGGGAATCCTGGGAACCTTCTAAGGAACACTCTGTCCTCCAGGAAGCATCGTATCCACCATGCGGCTACTCCACATGACTGTCTCTGTAGGACATTGCACAGTGAAGCCATCCTGGTTTATCATGAAATCCTCCGCTGCCAAGAATACCATTTGGCCACCTCCTGCTGTTACAGGTTAAATCATAACTAGACTATCCAGTGTTCTTTGAAGCTAACATAAATTTAATTTCCAATGGTCAATAAGGTCCTCCCCCACCATGAATCTAAGTGATAAAAACCCAACCACCTTAGGATAAACACGTTCCATTTCTGTCTTTTGAGTAATTTAGCATGAAAGCAGAGAGGGCAACCATCCCACAGAGAGAAACGAGGAGCAAGCCAGTTTTATTTTTTGAGAAACAAGCACACATTCCTGCCTCTTTCTAGATCCTGCGTGCCAGATGTCGTTGCAAGATGCGGCACAGAATGCTAAAGCAGGAAGCTAGCCAGTTCGTGAAGAAAATGAGGTGCTTTCATTGAAAAATAACTGTGTTTTTATATTTTGCTCCTGTATTTTACAATCAGGCCCTGGTAGCCAATCTATCTTTCCTCTTTCTAATGTTCTCCTGCAGCTTTTCTCTTTCCTCTGCTCAGCGAGTGGAACCAAACTGGCTGGAATCTGTCCGTTGGAAGCATGCTGCTGTTCAAAGGCTGTGCAGTAGACATTTGTCATCTCAGGGTGTCACTCAGTAGACCTGGTTCCCCACTACCACATCTCCTTTTCTCATCTTGCCAAAGACGGCAAGCTGTAGTCACTGATGGAATTATTTTTCTCCTTTCTTTCACCCCACCCCAATCTCTCTCTCTCTCTCCCTACCCCCCCCATCTCTCTCTGTCTTTAATATAATGACTCAGGCTAAAAACTGGATGGTATAATGCATTAGTCATTTTTATCTCCTCGTGTTTATTCTAGTGTGAAGTTATTTTCCAGGTAGTAATTGACTTATCCAAGACTTCCTCCCCTGGTAGGGTAATTTGCAATATTTGTGAAGAAATGGTAATTTTGCTGATCTGTTACCACACTTGACTTTAGTGTTTTCCCACAACTTCAATTCCTATATTGTCTTCTGTTGCTCATGCAAGTGCATGCTCCTTTATTCATTCATTATGGGTGCTTTTCCTGTGGGAGCGATCAGTGAACCTAAGAGCTTCCCTGAGATTAAATGCGTGACTTTGAAAGTATGGAACAAGGAGAAAAATGCAAAGTCTTGGATCCAGCATAAACAAACCTAGACCCCCATCACGTCCCTAGGCAGCCTCTGCACCTCAAGTCTGCACAGAAGAAAAGGAAGGGATGTCTTACTGGTCAGTGCAGGACCAGGGAATGCCAGGAGCTCTAGGGTCATACATGACTGCATGGAAACTCCAGGTAACTGGCCAACACCCAGTGAGGATGGTGTACTTTATAAGGTTATCATGTGATTAGATGAGGTCTTGATATTCATCAAGATTAACTATTACAGCAGGACTTGGGGGCAGGGCAGTAAGATAGTGTTACTGGACTCTCCCACTCAAGTGAGAAGTGGCAGCTGCTGGTGCAGATGGAAGACTCGACCCGGCTGAGCAAGGACAGTGTCCGAGGGAGATGGCAATGGTCAGGTCGAGTGGAGCTCAAGATGGACTAGAAAGGATGATCTAGCACCCACTGTGGGTGAGATTTGGAAACAGGCGGCTGGCATCCAGGAATCGTCAACACACGGAGCAAGGCCCCAAACGCCAGCCTGGAACTGAGGGCTCAGTGCTCAGGAGGAGCTGTGAGGGCATTAGGATGTTCCCTAATCCAGGGCCAGCACAGGGACAGGGGCTCATAAACAGAATGACAGCTGTGGATCACGTGACAGTCCCCACTGCTTAAACCCTGGGAGTGGCCCTGAGGATGGCAGGAGACCAGATTTTGTGCTACAGTCAAGACTGGTCTTGGCAACCGGAAAGGAAATACAGAGGACTCCGTCTGGGGACAAGTGGCTGTGTATGGAAGTTGGCTGCTAGATGGGGCCTGAAGGTTGGTGTCACTATTCATGACAGCAAGGTCATACTTTTTTGCTTCTGTGGGACCCTTAAATTAGTACTGTATCATAGCCATGGACTATATACCTGTTTTTTGCTAAGTCACTTAAAAATATATATTAAGAGTGCCAAGTAATTGAGTGGCTGAAAGAGAATGAATAAAAAGTCAGTGCCTAGCACCTAGTAGTTGCTCATCAAACAGTGTAGAATGAATGATCAGTAAAACTCTTCCAGCAGGATCAATAATCCAAGGACTCCTCAGCTGGCAGGATGGTGTTGCCGTGCTGGTTGTGGTGACAGGGCTGACCTATAATGGCCAGAGTAAAAATCCAGTAGAAAGAGGGTTTGTCTTAGAAACACTGAAGACGGATAAAAAGTTATATAGCTCTTGTTTGCTGCAATGCCTTGTCACATACATTTGATTTTATCTCTGCGGCAACCTATTGATGGGATTAATACTCATATTTGCAGCCCAGGAGACTGAGACTCAGATAGGTGGACTGTCAACATCCCACAGCCATTGGCCACACAGGTCCACGCAGTGAGGGTGGGCACACTGTGGTCAGGATGGTTCCTTACGGCAGGACACAGAGGTCGGTTCTGTAGGGACAAGCTGGCAGCAAGAAGGGACCAGCCACCCAGCACCAGTAGGCTCTGAGACAGACAGAGCTGCTGGTCACGGTCCTGGGCAGCGACTGTCTGCTCCGCGGTGTGTGGATAAGCCCAGTCGCCAAGCACAGACTCCATCAAGAAGTGGGTCAGAACTGAGTTCATGTTTGAGGCAAGAAGATAAATTCTAGGACTATTTCCTTTGTATTTGGTCCAAAGTAAGTTTTAGCTGTGAGATCTCCATTCAAAGTTTAACTTAAAAGCTTAACATTAAAACTCTAAAGTTTCTTAAACTTTCACATGATGTTGGTTAAGGGTAGGGTATCCATGTAATGTATTGTTCAAATGAGGCAAATATTGAGAGTTGAAGGTGGAGCTATTAAATGTTTCTCTGGAATGACAAGTTTAAACAGTCCCTGGCAAATCTACTGTGTCATGCTGGGCATGACCTCCCATGCCAGGAGAAGAGCGTCCAGCAGCTCAGGACAGGGCCACTCCCTCCTTCCCAGAGGAGATGACACTCTCCACCCACTGTGGACTCACACAGATTCTGTCTGTGTGCAGCACTCCCACTAGCTGTGCAAGTTCCGGAAGCCCAAAGTCATCTCAGACTTTTGGATGCTGAAGACGAGAACAGGATCATTTAAGTTATATTTTTAAGTTAAAAGACTTCATTTCTTGATTCCTGTTCTGTCAGTAATCGGCTGTGACCCATCTGCCTGCCCCTTTATAGTCCCTAAGCATCACTTTGTGCATCTGCTGAGTGGGAGCTGTAACCCCTTCCCGGTCCGCACACTCAGCACTCTCCTGAAGGCCAATTAAACAAGCCGCGTTGCAGGTCCTCATGAGGTGAATATGGCTACAAATGGGTCATGGCTAATTTTGTCCACTTGACTGGATTAAGGGCTGCCCAGACAGCTGGTGAAACAATGTTTCTGGGTGTGCCTGTGAGGGGGCTCCAGTCTGCAAGATCCGATCTCCCCCCGTGTGCGGGGCACCATCCCATTGGTGAGGGCCCAGACAGAACAAAAGGCAGAGGAAAGGCAGATGCTCTCTCCCGCGCTCTCTTCTGGAGTGGGAGGCCTTTCTTCTCCTGCCCTTGTGCATCAGAGCTCCAGGTTTTCAGGCCTTCGGCCTCGGACTGAGAGTTACAGCATCGGCGTCCTTGGTTCTGAGGCCTTTGCAGCTGCACCGAGCCAGGCCCCGGCAGTCCCGGCTCTCCAGGTGGCAGGTGGCCCGGGGTGAGATTCAGTCCTCATAATAATGTGAGCCTATTCCCGAATAATTCTTCTCCCAGGTATCTATATCTATCTGTAGTCACATTTATATCCTGTCAGTTTTTCTCTCTGGAGTCTCTAGTAACAAAAGATAAGGCCTCATTTGCAGGGTGTCGTTTACTCTTAGCGGTAGCGACATTTGAAAGGAGTGAGCCATGGTTTCAATGTTTGTCCCCCGCAAAACTCATGTTTCATTTTAACTGCCATTGTAACAATATTAAGAGGTAGGACCTTTAAGAGGTGGTAAGGCCACAAAGGGTCTGCCCTCATGTGTAGGTTTAACATCTTTTAAAAAGGGCTTTCAGGACGGGGATCTCTCTCCCACCCTCCAACCCTCTGCCTTCTGCAGTGGGTAATGCAGTGGGGAGGTTCTCGCCAGAGGGTAGCACCTAGATATTAACCTTCCCCGTCTCCAGAACCATGAGCCAGTACATTTCTGTTCATTATAAGTTACCCAGTGCCAAGGACTCCGTTATAGTGGCACAAATGGATTAAGATGGAAGGAGGTTTTGCTGTTTTCTGTTTGTACGTCCGTGAGCTCTGTGGATGGATGTCGCCGGGGAGAATCTGGACCTTCAGTTTGGGAGCATTGAATGGGGGTGGGGAGTTTTCAGGAGGAGGAACAGGGAACAAAGTAGGTGCTAGCCCAGGACTCGTGGCTACTGATGGGACAGTAGGAAAGAGGAAACACTGCAGGAGCCAGAGGTGGACAGGCAGATGCCCTGCAGGTGCCAGTGTTTTGTGCCCTAGCTCAGTGGCAAACAAACACACATCCCAGGCATACTCTTCTCCCTGGGATAGAGAGATGCTGGGGAAAGAATCATTTCCTGCTCTCAGGTTTTACAACAACTCATCACGGATCATGGTAGCAAAGACGCCGATCTTGTCCAGGCCAGAGGACTTCACAGATGCATGATGTGCAGGAAAGTCAGACTGCAAAGTCCAGGGGAGGAAGGCCAGAAAGCCGGGATAAATGATGGGAAAATAAGAGGCAAGGAACCCCTACTTCATTTGGTTCTAAAAATAAAGGCATCTGGGTTCCTAAGCAATAAGTCTTGAAACAAATTTAAATATACATTAGAATATCATGTTAAATATTGCTGTTCAAAATGGTCTATTTCAATTAAAGCTTGGATTTTCTTTTTTAACAGAGAAAGCCATTGCGCAGGGGAGAGGGCCATTGCATTTAAATATTCAACATAACCTTTTTGAGGGCATTCATTTCTTTCTTTTTTAATTATGGAGTTTTGTGGAGTTGTAATCATCAGGGTGTAAGCGTGCCTTAGATGGATTTTTATTTTCCCCTTCTCCATGCATAAGGAAACTCAGAAGGATCTGTTAGAACTGAAGCTGGCGGTGGTCATGGTCTGAGAAGAGGCAACTACAGCAACAATAACAGCAAACCCCTTAAACTACATCACCATTAACGGGGGCTTTGGGATTTTGGATACCAAGGTGTTCTGAGGCCATGGAATGAAAGTTGCGGGAGGCATTTAGTACCTCAGTAGAATTTATGACACATGTTTTCAAAAAGGGCAGACACAAGGGAGTTGGACTGGTGAGAACTGAAGCCCAAGCCTGGGCGTGAAGGTTTGGACTGCATGAAGTGGTAGAATGTTATATACCAAACGCACACTGAGTTCTTACTACCTGACAAGCTCTGTTCTGTGTTCTTCAAATGCATTAATTCTTTGGCTCTTCACAACCACGCCAGGAGGTATGTCCTACTGTTTGTTGTCCCCACCTTAGCACATGAGGAAATTGGGTCCTCCAGAGTAAAGAAAAATTTCTAAGGTCGCAAAGTTAGTGTGGGGTAGGAATGAGATGAGGCACCCAGAGATGCTAGACTGTCTTCCAAGACAAAACCTAAAGGGAGAGTTCATTAGATTTGTCACATTTGACTGTCTTCAAATCATACCATCTTTAGGCATTTCTTGTCAAAATTATCTAAGTGTATATATATACTCATGAAATATATTTTAAAAATAATAAACAATATCATTTTACTTAATCTGTTCTTATATAAAATGAGTACATTTTAGCTTAGATTGTGAAGCAAGTGCTGGTTTGGGACTGTGTTCATTAATATTTCATTTAGAATGTTTGAATTAATATTTGCAAATGGTATTAGTCTATAATTTTCTTTCACTATGCTATGTTTATCAGGTTGTATCAATGTTATACTTGCTTGTAAAAATACTTTGAATACATTTTTTATGTTCATTGGTTTGCAATGATTTATGTAGCATTTGAATTATATGATCTTTGAAGGTTCATTGGAATTCACCTGTGAAACCATTTGGACTTGGATTTTTTTTTTTTGGTAGAGTAGAACTTTGTAATGTTCTCTATTTCTGTTATAGAATTGATCTAATTAAGCTTTCTAACTCTATTGGGATCAATTTGGAGGACCTGCATTTTCCTAGAAAATTATCCATTTCACATAGTTTTTACATGCACATTTATAGATGTATGCAAATAGCCAATTTGAAAAGTTTCTCTGTTTTAATGATTATTTACCTCTAGTGACTTGTTATTTTTTTTTCATTTGTGCTTCTATCCCTTCTTTTCATTAGAGATCAGTGGTTTGTTTGTTGATTTATTATAATGCTATAATTAGATCTAATTTTTTTTGTTTTTGTCATTAATTTCTGATTTTGTTTTCAGTATCCCCTTTCTTTTAATTTATGTTTGAATTCATTTTCTGTTATATTTCTAGCTTTTTGTATTGAAAATGTAATTTGTGTTCAGTCTTTTGTTTAAAATGAAAAATTTGAGAAGGTTTCCATATGTGAGAGGAGATGGGGGTCTAAAGTGAGACAGCGAGTATGAAATTCTTGGCAGACATGACCTCAGTGTGGTTTAGAGCAGAAATGTCTGATACACAGCACTGTCAATTACTTAAGTCTATTGTTTAGTTAAGCTATGTTGTGACTCTCCTCTGAGACTCCCATATCCTCAGTAAAATCCTTCACACGTAATTGACCTGTGCATGGTATTCTCCAGAAAGTGAGGAAAGGGTGTTATAGTCCATGTCCAGGATGTCGGGGGACAGAGAGAAGGGAGACATTTGAAAGAGAGACCAACTGTAGGGGGAGGGGTCTGGGAGGCTTCTCTAGAAGAGGGGACAAGAAAGAAAGAGAGAGAAAATCATGGGGACATGGTCCCTGGGAATTCACCCATGTGTTGAGGGCCGAGCGTTGGACTGTGCCCAGCAATTGGAAGTGAGGGTAGAGGAATTTTATTTGAATATTGAGAGCACCTGGTGACCTCATGGTAACATCTGGATTCCTAGGCATGGCCTTTCCCAACCCACCACTCTCTCCAAACTGGGAATGTTGTTTACCTTTCCACCTCCATGGCACTGAGACTAAGGTTCTATAAAGAATTCAATGCTGGCATCCATGCCCCGCTTCCACGTTGTCTGAGAGGAGGTCTGAGGTGCCTCCCTGTGACTGCGCGAGGCTGAGGGACACTGCAGTCCCCTTGAGGAGTTGGCACTTGTCAGTACTTCTGAGGAGACCACATGCAAGCAAGAGTTTGACAGGCTCTTTGGCAATTGTGAAGTTGAAAAGTACTAACAAATTATTCTTCCCCTAATAACCCAAATCTTCATTCAGTTATTTCAAAAAAAAAAAAGGTAGTAAATGCTGTCTCTCCAAACCTCTGTAATTTCCCCACTTATCTTTCTCAGAAATCAGCACGTAGTAACTCATCCTGTGCTCCCGGGTCATAAGTGGCAATGCACACGTGGACAGTCAGAGGGCTGGCTGCAGTCGCCCTAACAAGCATCACCCACTGTGTTCCTGCGGCCTCCTCCGCAGAAGGAGGACATGTTAGTCAGCTCCAGAAGATCATTCCAGAGCCACTCTTAGAGCCTGAGCAGCCTAGAACTTGATTCCATATCTCCCTGATGCTTCTTGCAATAAACCATTGCTCAGTATCTCTAATGGGCCTGACATCTTGCAGGTCATCTCAATTCTTACCTTTGCCTCTAAGACAAGCCGTGGAATCTCTGCAAGTCTCTGACGAAGGAGCACTGAGCCATAAGCATTGCTCAGCACCCATTTTCCCCAGACCACAATTTCCCACATTTTTAGGCCTTCTCCTTCTCCTACTTTACAAGTAGAACACATCCAAACCATCTCCCGATATGAGCTCAAGGTCACCTCCTCCTTGTTTTTATGCCCAGGGAAGTGTGGCCACCTTGAAGTCTAAGTTCCATGTCTAGTGCTTGGGTAATTTAGTTGGTGAACACATTTTTTTTTTATTTTGGCCACACATCCAGGTTAGTCTAAAAATTGTTTCTTCTTTTCACCTGGAGAGAATTTAGTTGCATTTTAGGAATGGAGTCTGTCTCATAAAAATTCAGAGTCCTGATTCTGAGTTCTCACTCAAATGTTTGGAAGCACAATCCTGGCTGTCTTTAAAATGGACAGTAACACGTCATGGGCACCACAGTCTGCTCTCACCATGAGGCCGCCCCATGGAAGGAAGTTCCGTGTGATTCTCATGCCAGGTGGTGCGAACCTCCCGGGAACGTGGGGCCCAGGGCAAAGTCATCAGTGATGGGGACACTGGAATCACGGTGCTGGTCCTCACCCCTCTCTGCACCAGCTGATCACACTAGACCACAGCGTCCCAGGGAAGATGGGCCAGGATGGATGTGCCTGTGCTCTCTGCAGTGTCACCAGAACATGCTGGCCGAAGTCTTACTGGCTGCAGCCCAGTCTGGGGAGTATGGGGGTGGGAGCTGGGGCAGGTGTGGTAGGGCAGAGCATTCCAGAAGGTTGAGCAGGTTGGGTTCCAGTGAGACTGTGCTGCGGTTCATGGTGCACCAGGCATTTCTGTGGGATTCCAGACAGTGTTTCTCACCTGTTGGACTTTAGTCAGCACCTTCCTCTGTCAAGAGAGAAGCTCTATTACTCTGGAGCAGGAATATGTGAGGTTTTCCAAAGACAAGATGCTGTACCCATGACACTGGCCAGATTTTCACTGCTGAAATCTTACCCATGCTTCAAGCCTGAGCTCAGAAAGCTGGTCACGACTGCTCATCGATTATGCCCCCCTTTGAATTCCTAGGTTGTTTTTGGATAAACCATTTAATTTTATGTAAACTGTAGTCTAACTTGGATTATTTCAATGCCTGGTGAATTTATCGTATTTCTCTCTCTAGGACACAAGCCCCCAGGCAGGGAACTTCCTCGGCAGCCCTCTCCCTCCACACACGTGCCTCTTGGCGGAGGGGTCACAGCTGGGGAGTGTTTCATAAGGACGTGTTGCGTTCTCTTAAACTGGATGATCAGAAGGGGAAGAGGGAAATCTCCTGGGGAAATCAGTCATCCCACAGCGGTACATCCCAGTGGGGTGCTCTGGCTGCCATGCTTGACCATTAGGCAAAGACAGCACTGGCCTGTCATAGCAAGTGGGTCTGTTCTCCAGCATGCACCTGAGCTGCAGCGTCTCTGCTGTCTGCCTTCTTGTTGAAGGCCCTCTGCCCACCTGTTGGGGAAACAGGTGTACACCCCACCCCTGGGAGCTGAGTGACGTGCTCTTGCAGATTTCAAAGTCTATTATAAAGCAGTACTGATTTAGGCAGTATGTTACTGGTGTAAGAATAGGCAATCTGACCAATGGAACAAAACAGAGAGTCAAGAGTGAGATGTGTAAGTTTATATTCATTTGATTTATATAAAAACATCATTCAGTATAGTGGGGGAAAGAATAGTCTTCTCAGTACACAGTGCTGGGACAATTGAATATCCACTCTAGAATATCAGAGTCCTGGGATGTGGCCTGCCCGTGGCCTGGTGGGCTGATTCCCCGGCCATTGTGGAGCTGTCTTTAGACTACAGGTAACTATCGTGAGATGAGCCTCAAAGAATAATAAGCCGCAGCCTGGTAGGCTCCTCCTTACAAGGCCAGGTTGTCCTAAAATCTCTAGAAAAGATCTGGCTCCACTGGGATAGCTTTCTCCTCCAGTTTTTGGATTCTCAAGTCTGTTTCAGACAAGGCTGCCTCTTATTGGTATAGTATTATTTTTTTTCTTAATTTTTGTCCCTGGTAAGTATGCAGTGGTGGCTCATTGCGGTTTTAATTTACATTCTCTGATGATCAGTGAGTATGAACACTTTCTTATGTCTGTCATCATCAACTGGATATCCTCTTATGAAGTGTTTTTTCATGATTTCTGCCCATTTTTTAAGGTTATCTGTATTTGACTTTATTGATACTCTAGATGTAAGTCCTTTATAAGTTATGTGTATTTCACATCTGGTTGTCTTTTCACACTCTTAATGATGTATTTTTAATAAACAGAAGATCGTGATTACAGTGTAGTTTAAATGGCCATCTTTTGGGGATTCTTCTTTTTTAAAAAATCTTGTGCAATTTTTAGGAAATCTTTCTCTATTCTAAGGTTATGAGGATGTTCTATATTTGTCTTGGAGTGCTTTTTTTGGTTGACATTTTACATTTAGATCTTTAATCCATAGAGAATTGGCTTTTTGATATTGTTACCGTATGTGGTGAGAGGTGGGAATCGCATTTGCCTGTCAGTGTGGAGGCGTCTTCAGACTGCAGGTCCAAAGTTTGCATATGGTTATCTGGTTATCCCAGCACCGTATACTGAAAAGACTATTTTCCCCCAGTACACTGAGTGATAGTTTTTACCATAAAGCAGGTGACCATATCCTCACACATCTCATTCTTGATTCTATTTTGTTTCATTTATCAGATTGTCTACCCCTCACACTAGTGATATACTAACTAGCCAGTATTGCTTTATAATATACTTTGCCATCTGCAAGAGCGAATAATTAAGCTTTGTCCTTCTTCAAGATTACCTTGATTATTCTTGGTCGTTGTATTTCCATAGGGATTTTAGAAATAGCTTGTAAATTTTACACACACACTGCTGGGAGGTTGACTAGGGTTGCTTGGAATCTGTAGGTTAATATAGAGTGATGGTCCTGGCTGTGTGCCAGCCTGGCTCCTGTCTCTTCAGGAAGGCAGCTGTGAAGCAGGAGACGGGTGGCTTGTTTGCAGGCCCATTACGGACGTGGCCATGTCTACGTGCACTGGGCCTGTGAGCTCAGTAAGACAGACAGACACAGGGACAGAGTGGCGTTAGTCCAGCTCATGCCGATGGGCGCTGCTGGCTCCTCCCTCTTGCCCTTTATTTCCTGCATTTGCAGAGCTCTTAGGATGACTCAGAATTTGTATTGTTTTCAATGAAAACACTAAATATGACCAAGCAGGCCCCCAAATCAAGTTTAGAGTCTTCACTGGAAATATTTAATTCTTGTTTTCAATCTATCAGCAATTTATGATGAAAACAGAAACAAAAAATATCAGTCTCAAGCATCAAGGAGCCAGTTACATTATTTTCTACAAGAAACATAGTGGAAATAAACTTAGCCCCTCATAATCTTCTTTAAAAATGACCTTCTGAACCTTCCTGTCACTGTGTGAGATTGCCAGTTTTCCTCATTTCTCCACCTCCTTCCACCCCTTCGCCAGACTGACAGATCCGCTGGCCTCAGAGGAGCGTGGGGAGCACCAGGCAGCCACGCCAGACGGAGCTGGAGGAGGACGAGGACGAGCAACCACACACCTTCCTCTCCAAGGTCCTCACCCTCCGGAAAGAGACAGCAACAAGCTCCAGCTAGTCAGATTCGCCCTGAACGGAACCTTCCTGCATGATATCATCACAACAAAAAATGATTTGTACAAGTGACCTCCCCAAATAACACAGTTAAGTGGCCCAGAGCTATCCACATCTAGAATACAGTATTTTTTAAAGAAATTTTCAAGCATTGAACAGCATATACTTAACATTCAGAGTTTACTATTAACATTTTACTATACATGACATCACATATCTATCCATTTATCTTCATATTTCTCCGCCCATCAAATTATCCTGTTTTTGCATCTCAAAACTAATTGTAGACATCTAGAACTTTCCCTTTAGTTCAAGTAACAGACTGGGCTTGCCCACCTGTGAAACAATCTGAAAATAGACAAAACATTTGAAATAAAGGTTTTTAAGGCACTCTACAGAAGGCAGAACAGAATAATAATTTCTGAGAGATGTGAAATAAATAGGTGATCTCCACAATGGACCCAGTTTGTCTCCTCAAGAGGACTTCCAGGCTGTAAGGCAAAGCGCCAGAACCCAGGCAGAGCCTAGCCGACTCCCCAAGTTGAACAGGTAGATCTAAGAGTCAGAGGAAACCAAGGCAGAGAGTGAAGAGTCCATAGAATTGAATGCTGAAGAGGAGAGAGTTGTGCAGAGATGAAACCCCCAGAGATTTGCAGAGGGTCCTCCTCTTGTATTCAGCTGAGTGCTGCTCAGCACACACATGTGAGTAAACTATTCAAGGCCACAGAAAGAACTAGAGAGAGAGAGAGAGAGATAGCAGTGCCTAGAATTTACACAGAGTTAGGGTTAGAAATATTCATTATTCCTGCCAATCAGACTAGAAAACTTTGTGGTTGACAGGGAATTGAGTAGATACACAGAAGCTTGAGGTGCTAAGATCTTGCCTTAGCAGTCAGAAATGCCCAGACCTAGACTCATCCAACACATCTTAAAGGCAAGGCTCAAAAGGAAGAAAATGCTTTCAAGTAACTTAGCTGTGATCCAGAACAAAGCTCAAGACTAGCACTAAAATGTAAAATTCAAAATGTCTGCAAAGCAATGAAAAGTACCATCTATGAAAAAAGTAGTAAATATTATCCTTAATGAGGAAACAATCAATAAATGAAGAGTAACTCAGAAGTAACTTAGATGCTAAATTTAGCAGACAAGGACAGTTATTATAATGGTATTTCATAATAAAAATGTCCGAAAAGTTAAGCAGTGACTTGTAAGATATTAAAAAAAACAAATCAAACCTTAAGAGTAAAAAAAGAACAATGTGAAAGAAAAGAAAATACATAGATGAGATTGACAAAGATTAGGCATTAAGAATAGTTAACTTGAAAACATACGAATACAAACTAACAGAAATAAAAGGCAAAGAGAGAACAGATGATGATGACAATAATATGAACAAAGCTTCATTCTGAGAGTGGTGACTTATGCCTGTAATCCCAACACTTTGGGAGGTCAAGGCAGGAGGGCTGCTTGAGCCCAGGAGTTTTTTTGTTTTGTTTTTGTTTTTTGTTTTATTTTTTCAGAATATTGCAGGAGTACAAACATTTTGGTTACATGAATTGCTTTTGTACAGATTGAGTCAAAGTTAT
>VBSM01000639.1:764228-777998 GCA_008086735.1 Cheirogaleus medius | reverse complement strand
CGGGCGGGTGGGAGGAGGAGGAGGGGATGGGTATATACAAACATAATGAGTGAGTGTGCAACGTTTGGGGGATGGTCACTCTTGAAGCTCTGACTCGAGGGGGGAGGAGGGGCATGGGCAATACACGTAACCATAATATTTGTACCCCCATAAAATGCTGAAAAAAAACACAACTAAATCTTGAAGACATTATGCTAAGTGAAATAAGAAAAATAAATAAATAAATAAAATAAAAAGTATCTTCAGAAATAATTGTTTTGGTTAAAGTGACTAACAAGGTTCCTGGCACATTGTGATCAGTTATTATATGTTAGTTTTCCAAGATTCTTTGGGGATTTGCACCATTCATGTTTGTTCTGTAGCAATACCAGGCAGTATAACTATATACCAATCAGTAATCAGTAATCAGTAATCACGGGCCGAACCAGTGTCGCTTAGCTACTGAAGTAAGCCTTTAACTGTGAAACAGTGATTGGAGGGATGCATTTATACGGCCCCACAGGCAAGGCCAGGACATGCCTTCTGGCACGTGTGGGTTCCCAGAGGAGCAGGAAAAGCTGATGTGGCACTAGCAGATACAGTTGCTCCCCCTCTTTACTGAGCCGGTCCGTATCTCAGGCCCTGCAGATATTGTCTACATCTGCGCCCTTCTCTGGGGGACTGTCCTTAGCCTGTGGAGGAATTGCCTGCCAGGAATTGCTACTTGGGCTGTCCGAGGCCACTGACCGAATGATGCCCAAGTATGAACTGCCAATCCCCATCCCAAGATGGGACAGGCTTTGTAATGAGGGTGGTGTACCAGAATTCCCCATGGGGTTGGGCTGAGGTCAGACCTTTGAAACCACAAGTTTACAGGCTCCTTTCTCTCTCCTAACTTGCTTGCCTCACTCCCATACAGGTATTTCCTCAGGACACTCTCTCAATAAATTGCTTGCTCAAGAATCCCTATCTCAGGCACTAGGGAAGCTGACCTTATAGAGTACCAAAAGTCAGGTTGAAGAAGTAAGACTTCCGACCACTACCTGGGTATTTCCAAATATCCTGATGATTTATCTTTAGTAATCAAAATATCTAGATATTGCTCTCAGCTTTGCTTTCCAGTGGTTGACATTTATTTTTAAGGAGGTCAAGAGGACCAGGAACAGTCACTTGATTCACCTTTCAGATAATTTGGTGAGAGAATTTTCTCACTGCCCTCCTAGGGTGATGTGGCGTTGGGCATGCACGGAGGATAATGTCTGATGGTGGGTGGGCAGTGTGGTACGAGGGAGATTATTAACCTTAGAATCAAAATCCTTGGTGTTAGGCCGTGGATCCATCACTCCTTAGCTATGGAACCCTTAGCTGCAGTTTTCTTATCTATAAATTTGAAATAAACATACCCACCCTGAAGAGTTTTTCAGAGAATAACATGAATGTACAGTGCTTCTATATTATAAAATGTAACAGTATGTACAAAAGTTTGTTTATATACTTTAGAGTACAATGGCTTGGTTAGAGGTTAATTCATCTTTGTCATCACTAAGTAATTAATGCCAATTGTTCTCTAAAGTGGTCCTATCAATTTTCCCACCAGCAGCATGTATGGGTAACAGTCCTAGACAGATGAGACCCTTGCTCCCAATTCTTCACTCTCAGCATGCATTAGAATTAGACATCCACAACCGAAGTTACGTGACTCTGGAATTTCTGCCTCTAGAGCAGGCACAGAGGGCGTCCCTACCCAGTTGATGCTGGGTTTGAGCAAAGAATGTTAGCAGATGCACTGTGAGTAGAGGCCTTCAATCTGCTTGCCTGGTTCGGCTCAGCCTTGTGTGCTCCAGTGGTCCTGCCTGGAAAGAGTGCCCGTGTAGCCACTGCCCTTCAGTCTGAAGGCAGAACTGCACCTTAAGGAAAGTCTGGGATCCAGGATAGCACAGCTTACATGCGTGGAACCATGCTGACTTACAAACTTCTGAGTGAATGTTGGAAGCAATTGAGATTTAAGGTACAGTAGTTCCCCCCACCCATCCAAAAATACTAACATATTTTGAAAGAGAAAGACCATGTTCACATAATTTTTATTGCATTATATTTTCTAATTGTTCTATTTTATAATTATCACTGTTAATCTCTTATTGTATATAATTTATAATTTAAATTTTATCATAGGTATGTATGTATAGGAAAAAACAGTATATATAGGATTCAGTACTATTCATAGTTTAAGGCATCCACTGGGCCAGGGGTGGGGAAGCTGTGGCCTTCCAGGTCCGTAAGCCTTTTGAACCAATCCAAATTTTGCAGAACAAATCCTTTTATCTTTATTAATACATTTTTATTCATCTTTTATATTTTTATTTTATTTTTAAAATGAATGTATTTAAAATACCAAAGAATAAAATAAGTTTCAATGAAATAATCCTCCCAGATTGACCGGCACAATTAGAACATTAGTGAGCCATAAAAGCTAACTTGACAGCTGCTACGCTCGTGATTTAGTTCTAACTTCCTCACCTAACTGGCACCACTACCACATGAGGCTGGTTGGGAAGAGTTTATGGGTGTTGCGTACGCCAGTATGTTATCAGCTTTTGACAATGGTGCACTGTGTTTCTGTTTGAAGTGGAAATTTGTGAATAGTTGCACAGCCCAAGAATATTTTTTAATTCTGTCTGCTTAAAAGCTCATCATGTCAAAGAAGACCAAGAGAAAGCTTAAGGAAGAAGACAGATTCCTTTAATGAAGACTGGGAATTGCAATATTATCTTGTTTCTGCTAAAGATAAAATAATTTGCTTGCTTTGTGATACTGCAATATCGACATTAAAGAAATTCAATGCCCATCAGCACTATAACACTCATAAGGACCACAAATATTTTAAATTAGAGGGAGAGACGTGAAAGGTTGTATTTCAGAAATTAAAAGATGAAAAGCAAAAGCAAAGACAATTCTTTCAAGCAGCAATAAGACCTTGAAATAACGCCAGTGAAGCAATTTATAAAGTAGCTTATATACTCAGGAAAAAAGGGAAGCCATTCAGTGATGTAGACATTGTGAAAGAATGCATTGTCAAAGTTGTAGGATGTTTAGACCCCCATAACGTTTCAAAGTACAAACAACTGTCTCTTTCAAGGAGAACCCTAACTGATCAGCAGCATGAATTAGCCTTCACCTTAACAGAACAACTTTATGCAATACTTCAACAGGAAAATATGTATTATTCAATCAGTTTTGATGAATCAATTGATACTGCTGACTCGGCACAGATTTTATACTTAATTCGAGTCAGAACAGATTTTCTTTGCTATGAAGAGTTACTTGCTTTGGGCATTCTTGCGAACAGAACATGGGGAATAAATATCTTCAACAGCTTTCAAGATAAATATCGTGAAGTTGGACTGAATTTGGTAATTTAGTGAGTGTATGTACAGATGGTACACTTTTCATGAGAGGAAAACATGAAGGGTTTATTGCACAGATAAAGAAAGTATTAACAGATCCAGATGCTCTCATTTCTCTTCATTGTATCTTGCATTAGCAAAATCTCTGTGCTAAAGTTACTACTTTTGGTGACATTTTGCAACAAGTTATAAGTATTGTTAACTATACAGGGCATCTTCAGTTTCGTAACATGCTAAATTTGAAAGATTTGTTGGCTACAGCAGGGACAGGTATTAGCCAAAATTTTATCTCTGAGAGAACAGATAGTTACATTTTATGAAAAACAGAATCAGCAATGTGAATTATTGAAAGAATATTTCTATAGGAATGCAGTATATCTGTGTGATACCATGTCAAATCAAAACAACTTGAATATTTCTTTGCAAGGCAAAAGTAAGTCTATATGTGGCAAAAAATCTAAGCTTTTCAAAATAGCTATCTTTTTTTTAAAAAACACTTCTTTAAAAGGAAATGTCAGATAAACATTTTCCCCAGTTAGCAAAGGTCGTTGATAAGCAGGATGATATATGTGAATCATTTGAAGAACACAAAGCTGTTATAGACCTATTAATTGGAGTATACAATAAAAGGTTCACTGACTTTGAGAATCATGACATCACACTCAAATTAGCATTTCAGCCTCACCTAGTTGATATCACCAAGGCACCTAAAGAACTACAGATAGAACTGATTGAGCTCTTAGTAGATGACATTTTAAAATCATTGTTTGATGCTAAGAAGATCCAGTTGAAATAGGGGGAAATGCAGAATAACACCCACGCCTTTGGCAACATGCCAGGAAATGCTTTTTTGCTTTTCATCCTTATTGCTTTGAATCTACATTCTCCTACCTAACCCAAACAAGATGCCCTTACGGTCACAAATGACTGATATCCATCTAGAAGATCAGCTGAAATAATAGACCTCCATACTGCAACCAAATATTCAAATGCTTTACAACAAAAAGCAGACATAACAAAGTTATTAAAAGGTTAGTTAACTTTAAAATTAACAAATAGTTTTCATTGTTTGAAATTATTAATTTAAGTAGTTAGATCTTTACAAAATAATGTACATTTTTAAGTATATGTAATTGAAGTTTCTTGAATGTGGCCTTACTTGATCACAGCTAAGTTAATATGACCTTCCAACATGAAAAAGTTCCCCACCCTGCACTAGGGGTTTTGGAATGTAACCCTCAAGAATAGGAAGGGAATGCTGTGCTTTGTCACACATTACAAACGGACAAATATATCCCACCAGCATTAGAGAAATAAACCATCATGTTCTCATAACATGGAACACTATAAATTAGTCAAAAATGAATACAAAACAGTTACATGTGTCCATAAGGATGAATATTGCAAACACATATTATGTAAAAAAGTAAGTTTCAGAAAAATGTTTATAATACAGTAGCATTCACAAAAAGTTTAAAAATGCAAAGGGTACCTATATGTGCTAAAAATATATTATGAAATGACTGGTGGTAGTTACCTCGGGGAAATGAATCATACAGAAGTTGGTGATCAGGGATTTGACCATGTTGACATGGCTCTATTAATCTGGGTGATAAATTCATGTATAGTCATGGTCATCTTCTTATATATTTTATAATCTTCAGTATTACATATTGAATTTTTAAATATAAAAATGAATTTTTGAAATGTTTTAAGCCTCTGAAAATATTCAAATGTTAATAATAAAGGTTATTTTTGAGTCTTGGTCATTTAGGCATGCGTTGGTCGGATGAGGTGGAGCAGTTTTCAGTCTTCTTAGATGGTGTGATATTTTGTGTGTGTCCTGAGATTCCATCCTGATGGATGGGATCCTGGCTGGGAGAACCTAACAGGGTCTGATTCTTACCACTAGGAGTCCTGGCCAGGTCTTCTTGGAGATCACATTTTATAAGACATTTTCTAGATTACCTCTTCTCTCTCTTCCCACCTGAAGGTGCATAGGGTGCTGTTATGATTAGTAAGAGTCACTGTAGTCGGTACTGGCGGGCCTGCATATTTACTTTTTATAAGCTTGTGGCTGACTGTTCTTGTAAAGGAACAGAAATCGAGTTATAAACCAAGTGGAACAAAATATGTACCTGCCTTCCTTTCTTCCTGGACCCACTCTGCAATCAGCTGATAGGAGATGATAAAATTGGTATTATATGTATCTTGAAATTGCTGTGATCTCTAAAATTTTTGCTCCTATTATCTATGTGGTCTGGGAAGTACAGAAATTAAGACTCCTTGCACTTATATTTTACTTGATTTTGGTTTGATCTGCTTTTCTTTTTCTAGGTTCCTAAGGTAGAAACTTAGATCATTCATTTTAGATCATTCTATTTTTAAATTAGCACAAAAACTTCTATCTTAGCAGTCCTTCAGCTGCATACCACAAATCGTGATGTGCCATGTATTGTTTTCATGTAGTTCAAAATGTTCTCTAATTTTCCTCTTGATTACTCCTTTGACTCACAGGTTATTTACAAGGGTGTTATTGAAGTTCCAAATATTTGGTGCTTTTTGAAGTATATTATTGTTGGGGTTTTAATCTAATCCTATTGTGCTGAGAGAACAAACTGTAAAATTTTAGTGCTGTTAATTTATTGATATTTGTTTTATAAGCCAACATATAGTCTTTCTTGGTGAAGGTTATATGTACACTTGAAAATGATGTATCCTCTGTAGTTGTAGGACTGAGTGGTCTATAAATGTCGCTTAGGTCACATTGGTGGATAGACTTGTTGAAGTCTTCTGTATCCCTGTTGGTTTTCTGTATATTTGTTCTATCAATTGTTGGGAAAGGAGTTCTTCAGTCTCCAAATGTAACTGTGAATTTGTCTATTTCTCCTTTCACTTTGGCAGGTTTTGCTTCATGTATTTTGAATTCTGTTATCAGGTGCATGCACATTTAGAATCAATATGGTTTCCTGATTTGTTTACCCATTTATCATTAGAGAATGTTTTTCTTTAACCCTGGTAGTAGTCCTTTTTTCCTGTCTACTTTGGTATTATCACTGCCACTCAGCATTGTCATGTGTAATGTGCCCATGGTATATCATTGCCGGCCAATTGACTTTTAACATTTCTGTGTGTTTATGTTTAAAGTGATTTTCTTATAGACATCATATACTGTGTGTTTTTGTATTTCTTTATAATCAATTCAGACAAAGTCTTTTTCATTATAGTGCTTATACCATTTATATTTAATGATATTTATATTTTTCACATTAAAACTATTGTCTAACTTTATTTTTATGCAATATGTTCTTTATTTTTCATTTTATTACTCCATTAAATATTATTGAAGTATTTTTAATAATTCCACTTTATCTTCATTGTTGGCTTATTAGCTATACTCCCTCGTTTTAATTATTTAAAAGTTCTTTAGGAATTACAATATTCACCTGTACTTATAATGGGTATTATAACATTGACGTAAAATGTAAGAATCGTAATACACTATCCTTCTATTGACCACCTTTGCCCTTTATTATTGTAATGCCTTTTACTTCTAAATGTCATATTTATATATAATAAATTGATTGAGAAATAATTGATATACCATAAAAGTTGCCCTTTTAAAGTGTGCCAATTCAGTGGTTTCTAGTTTAGTCAAAGAATTGTGCAACCATCACCACTAATTTTAGAACAATTTTATTACTCCAGAAAGATGCCTTCTACCCATTACAAATCAATTTCCATTCCTCCCTCCCTATACCTCCAGAAATTGTTCATTTATTTTCTGTCTCTATTGATTTGCTTATTTTGACATTTCATATAAATAGAATCATATAATATATGTCTTCTTGTGGCTGGCTTTTTTATTTAGCATTCGAGTTTCATTCATACTGTAGTATCTATCAGTACCTCATTAAAATATTTTGGGGGGGTGAAATTCACATAACATAAAATTGACCATTTTAAGTTGAACAATTAAGTGGCATTTAGTACTTGCTTCCAATTTGTTTCAGTATATGCCTAGGAGTTTAATTGATTGATCATAAGATAGTTCCACATTTAACTTTTTGAGCAACTGCCAAACTGTTTTCCAGAGTGACTGCACCGTGCTACATTCCCTCCCAGTGCATTAGGATTTTCATTTCTCTGCCTCCTCACCAACACTGGCTATTTTCCTGTTTTTAAATAATAACCTTCTTAATGGGTGAGAAATTGTATCTCCTTGTGGTTTTAATGACTAATGATATTGAACATCTTTTTGTGTGCATATTGGCCATTTGTATACCTTCACTGGGACATGTCTATTCAAGTCCTTTGCCCATTTTTTAATTGGGATGGTTTTTGTTGTTGTTGAGCTGTAATTCCTTATATATTTTGGATATTAATTCATTGTCAGATATGTGATTTGCAAATATTTTATTCCACTCTGCAAATTGTCTTCTCACTTTCTTAACAGTGTCCTTTGATGTACAAAAGGTCTTAATATTGATGAAGTCTAATATATCTGTTTTTTCTCTCATTGTCTGTGCTTATGGTGTCATGTCCATAAAATCATTGCTAAATCCAGTGTCATAAAATTTTTCTTCAAAGTTTTCTTTTAAGAGTTTTATAATTTTAGCTCCTAAGTTTAGATCTTTGATCCATTTTGAGTTGCTTTTTAGAAGTGTGTGTGTGTGTAGTATTTTTTTTTCCTTTTAACTTTTAAAATATATTGCCCCATTGTCTTTTGCTTTATCTAGTTTCCTACCACAGGTACACATTCTTATATTTGTTCTATTGTAAGTAATTTTCTGTGTGTGTGTGTGTGTGTGTAATCAAATTTATCAAAATACAGTTTTCTGTATTTTGTTGTATTCCTTCAAAAAGTGGTGAGCTTTATTCTTGTAAGCCCTGAAATTACTGGTAAATCAGTTTTTGATGAATGTGTGTATACCTGTCTTTTAAAATGTCTTGAACATAGTACAGGAAGTCTTTTCTCTACTGAATACCACATGTGTTCAATGAGGTCTTCAAGAGTGCTAGTTGGGACCTGAACAATTCTCAGTACTGTGTAGCCTCTGGGAATTTTACAGTTCAAAATTTTATCCCCAGAAGTTATTCTTTGTTTAGACTCTTGTTTTTTTTTATCTTATGGGCATTTAGTCAAATACTCAGGGGGAACTTATGCAGATTTCTGGAGTTGTTTCTTGGCATAGCTGCTTCTTTGGTACTCTGCTTTGCAAATTCTAGTTGCCCTGATCTCTCCAAACTCCACCTCTGCCTCCTCAGCACAGTGATTCTTGTAGGCTCTGTGGTTTCATCTTCTCCTGCTGTAGTTCTGAAATTGTCTCCAGATAAGAAGCCAGGGTGATTGTAGGGCTCACCTCCTATGTTTCCTTATCTCAGGCATCAGTCATCCATTGCCTTTTGTCCAGTGTATAAAGTTAGTTGTTTTACACACATTGTGAAGTTTTGTAGTTGTTTGTAGTTGAAGGTTAACTATAAAGTCTGTAAAAACCTTTTAAAGAAAGAATATTGACCTTCAATTCAGGGGGCATTTGTTCTAGTCTCAATTTGTTCAATTTGTGCACAATTACAGATGTTTCACCATTTCTAAAATATGAGTTTCAAAACATCTATCTACTTCCCAGTTCTGAGTTTAGGTGTCCCATCCTTAGGAGGCCTTTCCTGGTTTCGTCGGCTGGGCCTGGGCTCTCTGCCCTATGCTTTCCCGGTACTCTGGATCTCTTGTTTGGCATCCGCATCTTATTTGTAATTATGCATTAAATGTCTGCCTTCCTGAGAGACCATGAGCTCTAAGACGGCAGAAGACAGTCTGTCAGTCTTGCTCGCTGCTCTGTCTGCAGAGCCTAAAGCATGGCCTTGCACATAGGCTTTCAACAGATATTTATGGAATACGTATGTGTACATTGAAAAGTAAATTTAATATCTATTATAATTACCAACTTTGTAATCTTGGTAAACATCTCATAAAAACTCTGTTCCAGAGAGTTTCCCTTATCTGGAGGTGAGTGGATATCATTAAGGCCCTTTACACCAAAATTTTGTTTCTCTAATTTTATTTGATTCTCACAAATATCTGAAAAGGAAGAAAAATAGTCATTTTAATTTTCAGATTATAAGTGAGAAAAGTTTTTCAAAGAGATTAAGCAACTTTTCTAAGATTATATAGCTAAGTAGTTAGTACAGAAGCTGGGGTTCAAATTTATTTGGCAATTAATCATATTCTATTTTGAAATATCCTTTTTCCTGCAGCTTAACCCCTTCTTAAAAAAAAAAAAAGCAAACAAAAAATCTGTGTGTTTATATCCTGCTTCCTTATCTAGATTGTGAGCTTCTTGAAGATCAAAACTATGTATCATACATTTTTGTGATTCTCCCAAAGCCTTGAATGTGGTCTACACAGAGTAGTGACCAGCAAATGATTTGATATGATTCTCTCTAGGAAAAGCGAGCGAGGGCTGAACATCTGGAAGCATTTCTCCTTACCTGTCTCTGTACTTCATGTGCCATACAGGGTTTATGCCGTGGTAAGTGATCAAAACCGGTTGTTAAACCAATGAATGATATATCTAGCAGAGTGATGAGTTTTGAAGTCCTACCATCTGGACCCTCCAGCCTCAAGGCTGCCATACCACAGTCAAGGTTCTTTCCAGAAAGATGTTACTGGACTGTCTATGTATGGATGTGTGGAATCGAACCTCCCTAATTTGTTTCTCCTCTTCCCGTCTTTATTGCATCCTTTATCCTGGCACCACATTAATTTTTCTCAAAGCTTTACTACTCAGGGGTTAAAACCTCATGTGCCTTTTAGGGCCAGACAAATAATATAAAGATGTAAATCTGTGGTTATAAAACAACAGAGTGGGTAATTCCTGTAGCAAACTAGAGCTGAAAAGGTCTTTCCTATAGGCAATTAATTAATTTTTAAATTCTAAAAGAAGAAAAAAAAACAGCTTCCAGAACAAATAAAGCATCTGTGCATTGAACTGAACCTATGGTCTGCAAGTCCATGCCCACTGCTTGGGATAATATCATGCCGTTGCTCAAATATTTTCCAGGTATTCTATCTACCGTGTTTCCCTGAAAATAAGACCTACCCATAAAATAAGCCCTAGCAGGATTTCTAAACATTTGCACAATATAAGCCCTACCCCGAAAATAAGACCCAGTGTTGGGCGTGGCTACACAGCATATCTGCACAACCCATGCATTTCGTCGCGGAGCGGTAAAGAAGACGAGCAGCCCTTCTCATCTGCCCCATCGTGACAGCTACTATTCCAGAGGTGACCGGGAAGGTGCGGGCAGCCCCACCAACAAGGTCGGCTCCCCCTGTCAGGTCCCGGCCATCCTGTGCATGCTGCAAGCTGAGGCTTTGAGGGGAAAATAACACATTCCCTGAAAATAAGCCCTAGGGTGTCTTCTTGAGGAAAAATGAATATAAGACCCTGTCTTATTTTCGGGTAAACATGGTAGCTATCTGGAAATACCCAGATTTCTCAGCTGGGCACACAAGCTGCTCCAATGTTTGGTCCGAGCCCACCTTTCCAGTTTCCTTTCCCCTCTCTTCCTTTATATATCCCCCCACTTTCCTGTCTAACTCTGCTATTGGTTGTCCCCTGAGCTGACAGCCCTTTGCTGCCTGAGTCTGTGCATGTCACCTGCCGGCTGCAGTGTGTCCTCGGTGCTCTGCCTGCTGGAATCTGAGCCGCCTCAGCTGCACCCTCCACAGTGAGACTTTTTCTAATGGCTCCTGAAGAACGCATGCACGCCTTTCCCTCTTATGTCCATAGCCCTAAGATGCAATTTACATTCACTCTCGGAGGCATTCTCTGTGCTCTTGCCACCCAGTTACAGGTGAGGAAACTAAAACACTGAGATCTAAGTGAATTGACTAAGGCCAAATTCGGAAAAGTGGCCTGTCTGTGAAATTTTACCTGGACTTGCTTACTTAGTATTTCTGTGCCTTCCCTATCAGCTTTAAAACTATTTGTAGGCACCTTTGCAATGTTTTTACTATCCATTTACTTCACAGTGTTTGGCACATAGTGGATGATCAATGAATGTTTGAGAGTTGAATGGAGTTTATGCTCACTAGGGGTGTGTGTGTGTGTGTGTGTGTGTCTGTGTTGAGCAGGGAACAGGATCTAGAGCGAGTGGTAGGGTAGCAGGAAGAAGGAGGGTTTTTAAACCTAGGGAATACTTTTTGGGTAATACAGTGTCATTATTCCTCCACAATAGGCACTAGCAGCTGAAATTAAAATCCAGAGTTTGTTCCCTCCAAACTTGTTGTTTTTCACCTTTAATTTTCTCATTGATGTTGGCTACATGCCACCCACTGACCCATCTCTGTCTTTAACTCACTACTGGATCCATCCCTCACTCTTTCTCACTCTTCTTGTTAACCTGCTTGAATGCAATCCAAGCATTTGATATAATAAAGGCTTTGCCGATGTACACTATGCCAGTGAAGTTATGGTTTCCTAAGCAACTATCAATCTGCTGTGTAGAAACTCTAAGGATAAAAGCTGTTAAAAGGAGTGGTGAAGTGTGTGTGTGTGTTTATGCATACCTGAAAAGAAACACTCACAAGTGTCCATGCATATCCACTAGTCAGTTTTTCCAAAGACCATCAACAACAAAATTCCACTGCAGCATGCATGAGATGTCTCAGCAGATGAAATGGTTTCCATGGAAATATGTCAGCATGCTTTGCAAAAACAGTTTGTTCTGCACACGAGAACGATGAGAAATAGTGGCTTGAATCCCATGTGAACTCACACCACTGCCAATGGGCACCTGGAGCATGGCGTGGGCAAAGCGAGCTGGTGTGCAGGAAGCAGGGTCTACTCCTCCTGCGTGCCTTGTCCCTTCCGTCGGAGACCCCAGAAGCTGTGAGCTCTCTGAGGCTGGGCACTGCACCTTGAGAGTCGTGATGGTTGTTACATTGTTTTTATTATTTATCAACCATGTATAATTGCTTTATCTACATTATCTCATTTAATTATCACACAATCTTAAGTATGAGGTTGTTGTTAAGTCCTTTCTATATAGTCAAAGAAGCGTGGGCTCAGATTGACCGGGTGTTTGAGCCAAAGCCTCAGATGATATTAATAAATATAGTAGTGGAGAGAGTTGAACCCAGGTCTGCATGACTTCAAAACCTTACCTTATTGCCTCGAGGCCTTGCGTGAGGCATGGCTCCTGGCGGATGTTCAGATGAATGAATGGGTACAGGAATAAATGAGGGAAGATGGGAAGATGTTGGAGAAAGGCTGCTTGTTCCTGTGACATTTCTGCCCAGGCTCGGGAGGCGATCTCCGGCTGGGCACCACAGATCTGCCAGACATGCGCGCTGGCAAAGCGGGTGGGGCTTGCTGATGCACTGCGCCACTGAGCCTCGGCAGCACCTCCCAAGGACATTGGTTGACAGGCCCTGGGAGAACTACCCACTTCAGCCAGCTGCAGCTGAGCCACTAATCTCAATTCGGAAGCCCACTGAGGAAGACTGTCTTCTCCTGAAAGCTTTAGTACAATAGCCATGCATACTGGGCCACAGGCCTGATCTTCTCAGCCCCCTTCTCTGGCTCCAGCTGAGACCAGCCACATGGGAGATATTTCTTTCTTTTTTGTTTTATTTCAGCATATTATGGGGGTACAAATATTATGGTTACGTACATTGCCCATGTCCCCCCACCTCGAGGCAGAGCCTCAGGCATGACCATCCCCCAAACATTGCACATCTCACTCACTATGTTTGTATATAGCCATCCCCTCCTCCCCCCTCCTACCCATGTGACACTCGACAAATGTTATTCCTATATGTCCACTTAGGTGTTGATCTGTTAATACCAATTTGCTGGTGAGTACATGTGGTGCTTGTTTTTCCATTCTTGAGATACTTCACTTAGTAGAATGGGTTCCAGCTCTATCCAGTAAAATACAAGAGGTGCTATATCACCATTGTTTCTTAAAGCTGAATAGTACTCCATGGTAGTGGAGTGTAGAAGTGTTCCTATTTCTCCACATCCACGCCAACATTTATTGTTTGGGGACTTTTTGATAAAGGCCATTCTTACTGGAGATAAGTGATATCTCATTGCAGTTTTGATCTGCATTTCCCTGATGATTAGAGATGTTGAGCATTTTTTCATATGTTTGTTGGCCATTATTCTGTCTTCTTTTGAAAAATTTCTGTTCATGTCCTTTGCCTACTTTTTGACAGGGTTGTTTGATTTTTCCTTGCTGATTTTCCTGAGTTCTAAATAGATTCTAGTTATCAGCCCTTTGTCAGATGTGTAGCTTGCGAAAATTTTCTCCCATTCTTTGGGTCGTCTGTTTGCTCTCTTGATAGTTTCTTTGGCTGTGCAGAAGCTTTTTAATTTGA
>VBSM01000639.1:747494-764128 GCA_008086735.1 Cheirogaleus medius | reverse complement strand
AGACTTTACCAAATTTGTTTATCAATTCAAAGAGTCTCTTGGTTGAATCCTTGGAGTTTTCTAGGTATAATATCATGGGAGATATTTCTAAACACAGAGGATGTTTTAGGAGCTGTCACCAGACGACGGTTTAAGAGCTCTCAACTTCTAGTTAACAGAAGTAATGAGTAGGTCTTCCAATACCAGAGCAGAGGGGACAGTGGGAAGAGAAATTTTCAGCAAATATGGACTCCTCCTATGAGTTTAAAAAAGAAAAATACAAAATTCCTCTTTTGCTAAATGTTTACACTTTCTCTCATGGCCTTTCAATGGAATGACTGACCTTAGGATCCACCACCCAGACCGGGCACGGTCTTGCCCAATCCAGAGGTTCATGGGTTCATGTTCCTCTTGTAGCCAGGGCAGGGCCCCGTCACTGCAGGTGCAAACCTGGGGAAAGACCTGGCACTGCCAGTCGGAGCACCCAGCAGACCAGCATCCCTCCGTCTCCTGGCTGTGACTCTGTCCTGGCATTCCATTCTGGACTCCTCACCTGCAACCCACGGTCCCACCCAGGATATGACAGAGAGGACTGAGAGCTCTGCCAGAGCAGGGGGAGCTGCAGGACCTGAAGGGATCAGCTTTTGCTTCTGGAGGGAGCAGTCATTGGGGAGGCCTCCCGGTGACGGGGGCACACCGCTCCGGCCATGTGGGACAGCTGCTGCCTTCTAGCCCTGGTGGAGAGAGGAATGGAACCACCATGCCTGGTACTTCATAGTGTAAAAGCCAAGGAACGTTTCTGGACCAGTGCCACTGGCTATGTGCTAGTGAGGATTTTTTAAATTATTTGACAAGTAATTGTATGTATTTATGGGGTACAACGTGATGTTTTGATATACATGTACACGGGGATGATTAGATCAAGCTAATTAACATAGCCGTCACCTCATATACTTACTATTTTTCTGTAGTGAGAGCATTTAAAATCTGATCTTTTAGCAATTTTGAAATATATAATACATTATTCACTACGGTAACTATGCTGTGCAATACAGCACCACAACTTATTTTCTGGTGAGGTTTTTTTGATCAAGTTTTTGCCCTAAATATTCTTACAACCTATATGGTCTATATAAGTGTGTGTACGTGAGCTGAATATTTTTTCAAGAAAGAATACATGGTTTGATTTGGACTGAAATCAAGCTCTCCAAACTATGCTTCTTCATTTCAATAAGAAATTCTGTTTGAAATTCCTATTTCTGGCCCCCCTCCAGTTTCCCAGGTTGCAGTGAAGCCTATTCATGGAACCCAAGAACAGCCTTTCGCCTAGCACGTTAATGCATTTCACATCCTGCTCTTTCTCACTGTGCTCTGGGAACAAAGCCTTTCCCGGCCTCCCCATCTGTCCACCAGCTCTGCTAACTCCAGACGGCAGCCGCTGTCCCACTGACCACATTCTCTCCCACGCGGTCACGCCCTACCTGCTGGGGCTGAGGGAGAGACACTCTCCTAGAGGCCTGTGAGTGGGGATTGGGCAAGGCCGCTTCCCGTCTGGGCCCCTCCATCCCTGGATGATGAAGGGACGGTGCCACAAGTCCATGTAGGAGCAGGCCTGGGCGATCACAGCCCACTATGAGCAAACAGGAAAACTGCTGTTCTCTGTGGGAACAGGGTGAGGAGGACTTCTATTTCTAGAAGACATTATCTCCTCTCCTATACTAATCCGAGATCTAGCAATGGCATTTATGACAAATATGCCTTCGGGATGAAACAGTTATCTATTTAAGAGTCTTTATTTCTAAAAGAGAACAGAGTTAGACTCTGAACAAGTTACAGAGTGTCTCAGGAACTGACAATCTATCTTGGAACAACAGCAAGAACAGCTTTGAAAAACAAACAGTGCTGACATCTCTGGGTCCAAAACGCACTCTAGGGAAGGCAGCCGTGGTACTCGAGCACCAGCCTCCCACTGCGGCCACCGGGGAAAGAAGTCATCCCTCTGGCCTTGTTTCCCCCAAATCTTTATTCCCATTTGCTGAGATGTTTTTGTAAGTGCCAGGATCTCTGTGATTCACTAGGTCTTGACTTAAAAATAGTGTTCAATTTTCATACCACTTCTTGGGGATCTACCCAGCAAAAGAAGTTCCTGAGGAAGAGCTAGCCGTGCTTCCTGTAGCATCAGGACATACTGCTCATTACCAAGAGTGGGAGATGACCTTGTGATGGCTCCAAATAAACATTAAATGAATCTGACAGCCCCCACGGTGTGTGCAGGATCCCCAGAAAGGATAGGCACCGTCCCTGTTTACAGCGTCCTGGCAGTGACCTTCGTCCTTCTGGAGGGGCAGGCCTGGGGCGCCCACCATATGTCCTCCCATGACACACACATTCTGGGGGTTCCCGCTAGGCTGATGTTTATCTCGTGGCAGGAAATCAGGTCTCCTCCAAGGCACTGAGTGGGCTGGGTGAGAATGGAGGGATTCAGGTGAACAACACAGCTCAGGTGTGAATGTGAGTGAATCTCCCACCTTTGTGCCTGTCTGGCTTTGCTTTGAAGATTTCTGGGAAAGTTTCTGTCCTGTGCTTCCTGACTGCAGCGAGTGGCAGAGGCCGATGTGCAGAGGAAAGAGAGGCAGGTGGGCAGCGGCAGGGACGGCTTGTGGGATGGGACGTGGGGATACAGACAGAATGCAGTGTTGAGGAGGCAGACGGAAGGCAAATGGGGACAGCGAGATGGAGGACAGTGTGGGGGACAGAGGGGAAAACACGGGGACAAGGGAAGGAAAGGAAGGATCGGAAAGTGCAGAAAGTGCGTGGTGCGGAGGGTGTGGAGGGGAGTCAGGGAGAGAAAGAACGGATGGCAAAAGAAAGCTTGCAAAGTCAGAGTGGTCACGTTTTCAGTTAGTGAGGTAGTTTGTGTTCCTGTTCCTCTGACTCACCCAGTGTCAGCACTGAGTGAACCTGCGGGGGTGAACCCTCACGAACCACAATTGCAATGGGAATTGCAATCTCTGCCCAAAAGATTAGATGAAAAGAATTAACGGGAGAACCTGGGAAAGTGAAAGAGAAATGGGTGTAGAACAGAGGGGAGGAGAGCTGCAGCTGAAAGCTGAGTAGAGGTGGAGCAGCCAGCTCTGAGTGTCCCCAGGGCGGATGGAGGCAGTGGCTGCCCCAGCACCAGCTCCAGCCCCAGCCCCAGGCTCCTGCCCGTGGCCGGACTGCCCTGTAATTAAGGACCCAGAGGTTCATTTCCCAACTTTCACGTGTCCGGGTATAGGGATCATGCAGGGGCCAGAAGGTGGTCTCTTCATGAAGGCGGATGGTGACCACATCATGCGATGGTCCCGGAGCACCTTGCTGAGAAGAGAGCGACCTCCTTGAGGGCGGCCAGGCTCTCAGCCCAGGCACACTGGCTCAGAAGCTCACCGTCACTGAGCTGCCTGGTGAGGACGGCAGTCTGGTAACATAGAGGGATGGGGACCAGCCCCACCTGCACAGGAGGTCTCCAAGCTGGGTGCAGGGATAGCAAAGTCATCAGGTCCAGGACACAGCTCCTATTAGACCCCACGTCCCTCGGTTGGGAAGGACAGGAGTGCAGAGCTCAGGGAGAAGAGGGTGGGAAGTGGGGAGCTACCAGAAAGAAGTGTCTCTCCCTGGCATGCCCACCAGGTCATCCCATCCCCATACAATAACAATCTTGGTTATAACCACAAAGACCTGAACATGAGAGGACATTCGAAAGTCAGTTCTCTTTCAATTTGTAATTAGGAAACCCATGGTCTAGTCCAAGCTCTGCTTTTTACCAATGGGATAAATTTGATTATAAGTTAGCTAATCTCTCTGAGACTTAATTTCTTCACCTATGAAGAGGTGTTGATGGAGTACACCCTGCAGACTCACTGTGGAGAATAAGAACAATGCAGGGCCCGTACCAGCAACCCCCTGGCATATAATTTGTGATAATACATGGAAGCTTTTTGTCACTGCTGTCTATAAAGAACCTGGTGATCCAAACAGCCATTCATGTAAACCACATTTCAGTCAATGCAGATAACCAAGAGGAAACATTTCTTGATAAATTCTTTTATTAAGAAATATTATTATGGATTATGCTGCATTTATATGTACCCCTTCACCCCCACCCCACCTAAATGTGCTCCTTTTCTGATCCCCAGATAGAGTAGGCAGGTCCTACAGAAGCTCCACAGTCACGGGAAGGCCCTTGGACGTAAAGCAGCTGCTCCTGCGGTGACAGGAGTTCATTCTCCCACTTCCCCCTGACTTGTGTGACTAAAATCGAATCAGCAGAATTCAGCAGATTAAGAAAATTGGTGTCATCCCACAGCTTCATTACCTTGTAAGAGATAATGGCACCTCCAGATCCCAGAGGGCAATTACCAACTATAACACATCATTCATGAGCAAACCACACACATCCACCTCCTCCCTGAGCTGATTCCTTGCCACCCACCCTTAGTGCAGAGGACTCCACTTTCAGAGAGCACCTCCCAGCCCAGGTATGCAGTGGATGTCCCTTCTCCGACAAGTCCCAGTCATTGGCAGGCACAGCTGCTGTCTTGACCATAGAGCATAAGGACTGATTTAGCACCTAAAACCAAAATTAGATGATACCTTTGCAAAAAAGGTTACTTATTGACTTAAGGAAGCAAATTACAAAAAGGGGTGGGGTGCAGCTGTGCCTCATGGATGACTTCAAGACACTGCAGGCCAGCAGGAACATCTGCACCTTTCATTTATGGTCTCTGCAGAGTGGCTTAGGACATAAGACCAGCTCTCCTAGTTTCCTATGTCTCTAGTTAAAAAAAATAAATAAATAAGCAAGAAAAGTTTTCAAGTTTTCACAGGCCTTCCAGCTTTCAGTAGGACAAGGAGTAGGGGAGAAGATAAGATGTATTTCCCTCAATAGACAAAGCAAAACATCGATTATAACAGTGCTGTGATTTTTGGAAGTGAATATAACAAAGATAGTTGCCTTTTAATGTCAGGCGACCCTAAGTGGGATCTTCTGGTTTCTCTGCCCTCTCTATTTTCCCATTGCAATTGTGGTTCGTGAGGGTTCACCCCCGCGGGTTCACTCAGTGCTGACACTGGGTGAGTCAGAGGAACAGGAACACAAACTACCTCACTAACTGAAGACGTGGCCACTCTGACTTTGCAAGCTTATCTTCCTCTAATTAGCATCAATCTTCATGGCTGGGCCCCAGATCTTCTTTTTCTCATTTGTCCAAACCCTTTTATGGAGGATCATTCAAGTCATTACACACTATTATAAACAGATATGAATGACACACATATACGTCTTCAGCACATACTTGTCTTCTGAGCTCCAGACCTATATGTTCAAGTGCCTTTCTGATTCTTTTCCTTGGATGTTTCAAAAGCTCATCAGTCACATCATGTCAAAAGCTACATTGGTGACCCTTCACTGCTCAATTCTCCAACCCAGTCATCCTCTTTTCTGCCTATAATTGCTGTTCATCCACCTGCAAGAACTTGAAGCATGACGGTCACTCTTGACTTCTCCTTTAGTCCCCATATCTAATACCTTACCAAATACTTTACTAACTAAAAATTTATGAAACATATACACTTGTCTGTTCCTCAACCATAATTTTAGTCCAAGCTATAATCATTTCCTGCCTGAACTTCTGAGAGGGCCATCTATTTGGTCTGATGTCCTATCCCCACCTGCACCAAAAGTGACATGTTCAATACTCAACTATGGCGATGCTGATCATGTTGTTAAAAACCCTTCAATGGCTCCTTATTACTTTCAGGATGAAGCTACGTGTTTTTCACATTACCTGTGAGACAGGTGGAGGCAGAAATGGAACCCCACATAGATTCAACTGCAATGTGTCCTGTATAACCCAAGGTGATAATTTCATTTCCAAAGCCAGAAGAAATAGTTGGGCATAGCGCATTTGTCTTACTTGACCTGTGTTCAGGGGACATTAGAGATCTTTGGGCATCTGGCCCTCTAATCAATAGTACATAAAATATGTAAAGCATGGCTCCTGGTTGACAGAATGAACAATAGATCTTTAAAAACTTCTCATGTCAATGAGAAGACTCTAATCACAGAAATCAGTAAGACTTGCAGCAGTAAAGAAAACGAGCAGTTTATTCAGAGATCTAGAATAAACTGGCCTGTGACACATGTATTTCTGTATATATGGAGGTTATATATATGCATTTGAACATTGGAGGGTATCCAAAGATGGTAAGAAGTTCATGTGGATATCAAGTCAGCTAAAAATAATTTTGCTGTTAAGTCTCATCTCAACAGATATTAATTACTTAACGATCAATTTAGCATAGTGGTTGAGAACATGACTCCAGAGTCAGAGTACCCCGCTAAATTCTGGTCTTACCACTGACTCATTGCAGTACTCTGGGCAAATGACTCGACCTGCCTCTGCCTTAGCTTCCTCAGTTATGAGAGGGATGGTAATGACAGTACCTACCCCATCAGAACTATTGAGAGGATTAATTAAATTCTGTGCAAAAGCACTTAAAGTACCTGGCATATAATAAGCACTATATAAAATTTTAACATTTTTATGGGGGGGGTAGGCAGAATAATTCTTCTCCCAAAAGACATTCTATGTCCTAATCCCTGGAATCTATGAACAAAATCTGTGACTTTGTGGCAAAGGGACTTGGCAGATGCGATTTCAGTTAGGGACCTGAGGTGGGGAGCTGTGAGAGGCTGTGTTTGGACCAGGCCCCCATGAGGAGAGCTTTTAGGCCTGGAATGGCGAATATTTGCACATGGGCTTCCGCTGTCCCATGAACAATTGCTTAGAGCCTCCTTCCCACCACCCTCGTCTACCCGCATCGAGACACAGACACTGTGTCCGTCTCCACCCATCCCTCCAGGCACTGGAACACCAAACCAAAGTCATTTTCCGTCTCTGAGTCAGATGCAGCTGAAAGGCATTTCAGTGGTGGAAACAGTAAGGGGGCAGCAGCAACAGGCTGACTGTGGGGGAAGCCTGCAGAGGACAGACTGGATGCTGTCCAATGCTAACAGCAACAGTGACAGATAGCATTTATTATGTATGTGATATATACTAGGCACTAGTCACCCCACTTAACTCTTACTCTCAATTCTTACCACTCTGTGAGATAAGTGCCATAATTATTTCTATAATACAAATGAGGGAACTAAGGCATGGAGCTATTAAGTGCCGTGCACGAGGACACATGCCTGCTAACTCATAGATCTGGGGTTCAAACCTGCACAGTGTTATGCCCCAAGCCCCTTCCCTATGCTGCAGGTAGACCTGGATTAGATCATGGAGTATCTTGAGTGACAGGATTTATTCTCTGACAATGGGTGACTACAAGACTTTTGCATAAGATGTGGTCGCATGAGAGCTGTGCTCCAGCAAGACTGATCCGGCATCAGTGCACGGATACACTCAGTGGACGTGAGAAGGAGAGAGCAGCCTGCAGGAGGTTTTCCAGTGGAGGAAAGGAATGAGGAGGCAGGCAGAGAGCTTGGGAGGGGTGGTGATATTTGAGCTGGAAGATGTGCCTGAGCTGCTTATCTGGGAATCACTTTAGAAAATTGTCAAGCCAAGTTTTGAATTAAGCACAGGAGAATCAATTTATGTAGCTATAAAAGCCCAGTGTGGGTGGCTGAGTTGGTTGCTTTCATAGACTCTAAATTGAGTAATGCTGTGTCAGAGAAGGGAAGGCAAAGAAGTCTCAGCCACGGAATTTATCTGCAGTGTCTTCTTCCAGGTGTAAATATATTTTTATTAGCTTTATGCACATAACCATAAGGAATTAGGCAATCAGAGGGAAAAAGAATCTCATAAAATTGGCAATGATTTTAAATGGTTTACTAGCAGAGCTTACCAGGGCGTCAGGGTATCAGGGTACTTTCTGATGATTCTCGACAGCATCCCTCCCTGTCTGCTGGTCATCACTCTGCACAAGCTCAGTTGATTGGATAGATTCATCCTTAAAACCACCATGGTCACAGCGTCTCAAGACAGGGACAGGCGCAGAAACCCCTCCTTCCATTTTCTTTCCCACAAGCTAAGCCATCCTAGGGCACTCATCTCTCTGCTGCAGATTTTTTTTTCCAGCCAAGGACCTTAACTATGGGGTCAATGTGTGATTCTGAGTCTTGGGACCACGAAGTACCTCACTATAAGGAGATCAGTTACCAAAAGCACCATCCATAAGAGCAGTCTGGTGGAGAACTGGTTGAGGTTTGGTGTTAGGCAGTTTGACTTCATCTTTAGAAGCAGCTACAGAAAATACTTGCAATGTTCTATGTGCTAAGAAGCCAGTCAGCAATTCTTTACCTTCCTGTCCTTTTGTTTCAATGGGGGACCTTTGGATACAAATGCCTATGGCCCACCCTAAGCTGACTGATCCAGAAAGCTTCTGCTGATTGATGCCCAGGTGTTAGTATTCTTTAAAGCACTCTCTGGTAAGTCTAATTTGTATTCAGGGATAAGAAATATTGTGCTAGACTCTTTGAAAGATGTAAATAAACTATTATTCCTGCCCACAGGGAGTTTGCTGTCCAGTTAGAGGAGAACTTGTGAACACAGGGACTACTGGCCACAGGGAGCGGCAGAGGCGAAACGCTGAGAGCTGTCACTGAACACAAACAGTCAGGAGATGTACAAATATGAGGTCATGCGGGAGGCTTCATGGGAGAGATGGGACTTGTGCTGGGAAGGGGAACAGAGTTAGGGCTTAAACAAATGGAGGTGCACCTCTGATGGGGGAATCCTGAGAGCAAATCCACCGTGGTGGAAACAGGAAGTGGTTCGGTGCTTTGAGGGCTTTTTTCCACACTTACGGGGCTCCAAAGAGATGAGATGGTCTCCTGGTTCTGTTAGAGATGGGCTGTTGGCCCCACTTCCTGCCCAGTGTTCCCCTAATGGACTGCAGGGTTACATAATGCCAGCCCCTGTCTCCTCTTGGGTAGGCGAGGGTAGAGGAGAGGTGGAGAAGGGTTGAAGCTGAGAAGACGGTGAGGTATTGTGGCTTCATAAGCTTTGAACTAATCTGTCTCTGAGCCCTTTGTGTTTTCTCTAGCATGGTGGTTCTCAAACTAGAGGGCAGTTGAACACATCCCTGAGCCCCACTCTCAGGGTTTCTGATCCAGTAGGTCCGGGGTGAAGGCCAGGCATTTTGATATCAAACAAGTTCCCAAGTGACAGTGATTCTGGGCTCTGAGACCACTTTGAGAGGCGCTGGGCCAGCATTTCATCTTGTGTCCCATGTTAGTATTTAGGAAAGATCTTTTTGAAAGTCTCCACCTCAGCTGTGATAAAGGGAAGTGAAGACAAAAGTGTAGGTTCACCCCTGGACGACCCAGACCAAAGGTGATCACATCCTCCCCAGGGGCCTGCTCCGTGGTGGCTGCAGGAGCCAACATAGGGGACTTCTGTGGCTAAAGAGATGCAGGTTACACATTCGTGTGATCACAGCCTGGAGCATCTGGTGGTTCGCTGCAATTACAGAAACGACTTCCTTCTCATGTGTCAGGGTATCCAGGGAGTTGTTGTGGCCACACGTGGGGATCTTGTTTGGGGGAATAAAGAGGTACGCAAGCAGGAGAGACTGAGGCAGACTTTCCGGACAGTCTTAGAATAGAAATTAAAAGGCATAGATTTGAACAAATGTTCTATCCTTGTCAGTAGAATGATTTCAGTCTTGTCATTTATTCTCCCTGAGCCTGTTTCTAACCTTTGAAATAGGGCTGCTGATGAAGACACATTGATTTTCCTGCACAGATAACAGCACAAAAGGCTGCACCTCGGATCAGGCCTGTGTCTCTCCCCAAAGCAAGCCCCAAACACGTCCCTGGACCTCCTCTGTCTGGTGGCAGGAGGGTGAGCAGCCTTGAGCTGTCTTGCATTCCTTGTGGTAGTGGCCACGGCCCTGAGGATATTCAGGGTACAGGATGCAGAGGTCACTGTGGCTAATGTCCTTCTCCTTCTCATAGGAGAAGAACGTTTAGGAGCTGGCAGGCACAAAGGAGGACAGTGGCGGAGAGAGGGCTTCCTGGAGGAAGTCACCTTGGAGCTAAGCGTTGAGTAAATGATGGCTTGCCCGGCAGTCAGGAAAGAAAGGCCGCTGTGCATGGAGAGAGCACATGTACAATCACAGTGATACTGAAACACAGAATGACATGATCAGTGAGTGTCCAGTGACCATGTGAAGCCACAGCATGCATGCTTGCTGGTGGAAAGGAGAGGAGCAGAGCGAGTCAGGAAAGGCCCTTGCATGCCTTGCCAGGTAGCAGCAGGCGTTGAATGTTGGGTGTTGTCTTTTATCAAAGCGAGTGACATGCTGGCCATCCACTGCAGGGTGGTTTTGCCTATGTTAGCTCCAGTCTGTGCTCTGACGGTGACCATTGTGGTCACCTGGGCTGGTGTCTGAGGGTGGGGGACGATCTCTTCTACTCTGGAAGGATGGGCCTCCCTGCTGCTGGGGGTGAAGTCCCTGCCTCTGAACACAACTCAGTGAACCAACCAGCCAGACACATGTTACTGTCTTGTAGGCGCAGGACAGTGCTGGGCACGGCAGAGAGAGGGGGGATACTCAGGCAAGCCTATTTTTATAATCTTGTGGAAAAGAGGAGGAAAAAATGTATGTTTATTAGGTTTCTGCCATGTGGCAAACCCTGCCTGTGCTTCACAAAGATTTTATTTTTAAAATGCACAGCTCTGTAAATCAGTATTGTTATTCCCATTTTTATAGAGGAGGACACCAAGGCTCAAAGATGCCACATAACCTGCGTAGGCCAAGACCGAGAGGACACGGGGTAGGACAGTCTGTCAACGAATGCGATGAACAGTAAGCCCCGACTCATGTTGTTCTCCGTGTTGATCATGGCATTGAAGTAAGCTAAAGACCCTCACATGGGAATAAAGCCTGCAGGGGGTTCACAAGGGGAAGGGGCATAAATGATGCTTGTGGGAATGGGGACAGTGACTCACCACTGAAGGTGAGCTGCTGAGCCTGCTGGTCCCTGCCTCTTAGGGCACAAGCCCGTCCCCTCCCAGGAACAGCCTCTGTGCTGTCCCTGACTCTGGCCTCCACCCCCAGCAAACTTTCCACACTGGGGGCAGAGAGATAGCAAAGCACCTGGCCCGAAGCCTGACATGGAGCAAAAGCTGGGTCACCACCTGCTGTTGCTGTTGCTTTAAATAATAGTGGGACTCAGACCACAGCATGTCCTTCCTTAAACACCGCTATTACTTTCTACTCCTCATCATAAGAAATCCTGCATTCCTGGCCTCTCCCACCCTCCCACCTCCCTTCTCTCTTGTCAGGCTGAGCCACTGCACTTCTGCACACCAGACTGCCTGTGCAGGGCCCCTGCACGCCTCCGTTCCTCCCATGCCACTCAGTCTGTGAACCCCCTGTCGCCTGGTCCACCTGACCAGCTTCTCCACCCAGATGGCACCTCCTCCTGGAAGCCTTCCCTGACCTCTGGCCTGGTCATTCATTCCCTGAGCATTGTTTCCTTCCATCCTGACAGTCCCCATGGTCCACAGTGATGGCTGAGGTGCTGTCTCCCCAGGACATGGTGACCTCCCTTAGTCAGAGACTGTGTTTTACTGACATTTCATGCCTGTCGCCTGCACAGCTTAAGATGCACAGTGGATGTGAGGGAAATGTTGGCAAAAGGAAGGAACGCTTTCCCCTTGGGAAGACTCTTTCCTTCCTCAAGTTCTGCCTTTGACAAGCTCTTCTCCCACCCACCCACCCTTCAAGGCCGGGCTTAGTCTCCCTCCTCCCCGAGGAAGCTTTCCTGCCCCACCTTCCCCAGGCGGAATCACTCACTCTTTCCCCTGAGTTTTCTACTGCTAGGTTCTTCTGCTGCTACACCATTTCCATCCTTGTAATATTTCAGATGGCCTGTGTTCCTGTCTCCCTGTGAGCTTGCGGAGGGTGGGAGCTGCCTTACTTGTATGCTCAGCACATGGTGCGGCAAGTTGTCGGGACTTAGGGGACATTTGCTGATTAAATGATTGATTGATTGATTTCATTGACGGGATAAATGAAAAGAATATCTGCACTAGTATCCAAAATATATGCCACTGTGAGTTTAAGGAGGAAGAAAAGCCACTTTTGTATGTTTGGAATAAAAACCAAATAGACCTTAATGTCTGTGTTTGCACCATGGGACACTAGCTTTAAATAAGGCAAATAAATTCAGGGAGCGTTGTGGAAACACACCAGCGCACGGCTGCCCGCCTCTCAGCCCTGCTGTCAAGGGAACACACTTCCGCACAGGCTGATACGAGATTGTGGGTAAGGCAGCGATACATCAGAATGCTATAATAGGAAAGCGTGCTCATTTTAGTGCACTCACTTCCTTGGGGGAGGTGAAGCTAAAGAAAATCAGAAAGATTGTCTCCAGTAGGATTTGGGAATGGGTCCCCTAGGGCGCAGAAGCCCTCTCTGAAAACTGTTGCACGCTGAACAATTTATTTAACTGGGTTGGCTTGCTCAATAGGTGCCAGGGTGGTTTAGATGAAATTTGGAGGCTTCTGTATCCCAAACTGAATAGCCGATTTTTCTCCTTCGAGTTTACAGTAGCTCATGTGGCTGAGCCAGAGAGCAGCTCTCCAGGGCCGGGGAGGGGAGCGTCCCCGCACTGGGCACTTCTGTCCCTCACTGCCGTCCACACTGGAAATCCACTCTGGGTTCTGAGCCATTGCAGTTTTGAGTCTGCCAATGGTAGTGGTTCAGTCTACCGTAGCACATGCAGAATTTACATCAATAAGAATTACTTTGGGCCTTAAAAACAAACTGAATTTTCCTATTATATAGCAGGTGTTTGTGCCTGTGCTATTGTCACCTACATCCTCAGGGCGTAAGCAGAGCAAGGACTTTTGCTTCAGTTCTTAGGACAGCCTGTGTTTTTTGTCTGGCCTATTTATGGAAGCATTTGTGTAAGTTCTGTGTTACCTCCTTCTTAAATGATTGAATGGATTCGCTGGTGAATACTTTCTGGCCTGAATTTGTGTGTGTGTGTGAAGGTTTTAGATCACTTATTTAATTTCTTTAATACCTACTGAAAATAAAATGACTTTTCTGATTATTCTATATCAGCTCGGAAAAGTTGTACTTTCCTAGGAGTCTGTCCATCTGGTGCAATCATCCACATTGACTCACCTAACGCTGCTCTCTTATCAGAGACCATGGTCTGTATGGTCTGTATTTGATGGCAGCTTTTTCAATACTGGGAGCAGAAAATTGTCTTTTTTCTGTTCCTTTTCTTTTCTTTTCTTTTCTTTTCTTTTTTCTTTTCCCTTTCTTCCTTCCTTCCTTCCCTCCCTCCCTCCCTCCTTCCTTCCTTTCTTTCCTTCCTTCCTTCCTTCTTTCTTTCTTTCCTTCCTTCTTCTTTCTTTCTTTCTTTCTTTCTTTCTTTTCTTTCTTTTCTTTCTTTCTTTCTTTTGTTAAATCAGTCTCTCCAGGGGCTTTATCTATTTCATTAATCTGTTTTGAGAACCAACCCTTGATTTTGCTGACTATCTCTACTAAACATTTGCTTCCATTTCAGTAATTTCTGCTTGTACACTTATTTTTTTCTGATTCTTGTGTTTTAGCACTTAGCGCAATGCCAGCTAGGCGGTAACCGCTCCATAAATGTCAGTATCACTGCTGCAAAGAACACTGAGAAAATCTGAAATCAGGGTGTCTATTGTAAGAGTTCACTAAAAATCAGAACTTTTACAACTTCTTGGGTAATGAGACCTCAGAAAACTTTAAATCCATTTGACCCCATCCAGACTTTTACCATTGTCATTATGCATTTGAGTCCACATGTATCTGCAAACATACAAGATATCATTGTTACTATGTAGAACTAATATTGATTTATATTTAACTTACATATTTGCTCTTTCCATTGCTCCTTATTCCTTCTGGAATCTTTATGTTCCCACCTGGAGTCCTTTTGCTTCTGCTGAAAACTCCCCTTAAGTCTTTTATTTACTGCGCATCTTTCAGTAATAAATTGTCTCCATTTATCTGTATCTTAAAACATTTTACTTTCACTTTTATATCTGAAGCATTTGACAATAATTTGCTTTTACCACTTTGAAGTAGTTACCCATTGTCTTCTAGTTTCTATTGTTTCTGTTGAAACATTAGCTAATAGTGTTATTGTTGGGCTTTTCAGAGGAAAATTTTCCTTTTTCTCTTCCCGCTTTTAAGTTCAATATAACAGTAGGGAAATTATAGCTAACAATAATTTGTTGTATATTTTAAAAGAGTTATGGATGGGAAAATTGTAATCTTCCTAGCACAAAGAAAATATAAATATTTGAGGTGATGGATATCCTGATTATGTTGATTTGATCCTTACACACTGTATACATGTATCAAAATTTCACCTGTACCCCCAAAATATGCACAACTATGATATAGCAATAAAAATACAAAAAAATTAAAAATAAATTTTAAAAAGAATGTTCTTTTTATCTTTGTTTCTCAGCAGTTTAAGTCTGATGTGACTATATAGAGTTTTTAAATCTTTCATGGAATTCTTTATGCATATTTCATTTATGGTTTTAGAAAATTTTCAGAGAATATTTCCTGATATAATATTTGTACTCTATTTTCTCTCTTTCTCTTTCTCTCTCCCTCTCTCTCCACATACACACACATACATATATGTGAGTACATACATTCACCATTGCCTATGTATATCCTAAGGTAGTTTCTATATTTATAATCTTTTCCTCTGTGTTTAACTCTGAATATATCTAAATTCAATAACCATTAATCCTCTCTTTAACTTTGTCTAATTTACTGTGAAACCAGTTTATTCAGTTCTTTATTTCAATTATTTTTTTGGTTTTATAATTTATATTTCATTTATAAATTCTGCTTCTCAGATGAAATTCTCCATCTTGTTATCTTGTAATTTTGTAAATATATTCATTATGTTTATTTAAATGCCATGTCTGACACATGCCAGTATTTATTCATCCAGTGGATCTATTTACAATGTTGGTGTCTTTTTATTTGTTTTTCTCTTGCTTTTCAGTCAAATGATCTTGCCTCCTGATATGCCTGGTAAGTATTGATTGACTAACACACACATGTATGAAAAATCAAAGAAATAATTTAAATCTCTGGATATTGTTGTCTTCCTTCAGAGTGCAATTATACTTGTTTCTAGCAGATAATGATAAAAGGAGATAGCTTTAATTTTATCAGAAATTAATAATTAAAAGCAAAACTCCAGACTTTCTGAGGACCTTCTCTTTCCAGCTCCCGCTTGCTCTTAGCGCATATTCCCAGTGTAATGTGTAGGGTGTCTAACGTGTAGGGTGTCTAATGTGTAGGGTGTCTAACGGGGCCTTTCTGAGAGCTGTGGGCTCTCCTTTTATTTCCCAGTCTCCATGAGACTTCCAGAACATCTATTTGTTCTCCAGTCTTCTCATCTGCCACAAAGCTGATCAGTTTCACAGGCATTCAGCTTTCACTTGGGAAATGATGAATGTTAGGGAAAATTGATACTAAATGTTGTCTCTGAATCTCCATGCTCATACTTTCTCTCTCTCTCTTTCTCTCTCAGATCTTGTCCTCTCGATTCTTCTCTGACTTGGAGATCTCTGATGCTTTCAAATGTTTTTCCCCCATCCTTCCTTCATTTTGACAAGCTTTTCTAGTCATTCTCAGCAGATGTCTTGTTCTGCTGATACTTGTCTACTATTACCAGAAGCAGTTGTTATTTTCTTGTCTGGGTCATAAAAAATCATAGAAATTTTTGTATTATGGTATAATAAAAAGAGTATTTCAGAAAATTTAATCTGCTAGTGGTACGAGGTTCATTTGAAAAGGAATGCTACTGGCAAAAATGAGTTAATAGGAGATGGCCACAGATGGAATAACTAACAATTCTTACTAAGTATTCAGAGTATACTAAATGCTTCTTGGTGTTTTTATTCTTACTTTCAGTATTTCTACATATTCCATAAAATGAATTCAAATACATTAAAAAGCTATCATTCTGACCCTCAATTTTCAGTATAAAATAGGAAATATTGACTGAGGAATAGTTAGAAACTACCATTCTTGAAATATTGTTGTGAATAAGAAACTAATAGATTTATATGGGAAATCACATAATTTTTGTGTCTCTCTTCAATGTCAGTGTCCTAGTGAATAGTGAACCCCTCTAAGTAGAATGAACTTTTATATAAGGATAGATGGATAAATCACAGATAGAGATGGATGGGTATAGACACAGACATAGACAAAGACATGCACATAAATGTGAACACACACACACACACACAACCCCTCCTTGGGGTGGAAGAAGGGAAATTGGGAAAAGCCATGAGAGAACACAAGAGGAGTTGAGTCTAAAAGATGAGTAGGAGTTAGAAATATGAAGAATGAGAAGAAAAGCTTTTGGTCTTTAAGTATGAAAAACCTTGTCAAGTTCTGGTGGTAAGTTCTCTAAATCCTTAATTTTCACTTGAAACCTCAGAGGCTCACTGGAAACCCATATGTGAGTTGTTTTCCTTGAAGTCGCATTAATTTTTGAGAAAAGATCCATTCTGTAAAAAAAAGCAAAAAAAAAAGAAAAAAACCTAGCTCAGCTCACAACGCAAACACTTGGCCGC
>VBSM01000639.1:676754-747394 GCA_008086735.1 Cheirogaleus medius | reverse complement strand
CAGTGGCCAGAAAACCTAGACAAGATAAACACAGAGGGCTTTTTTTTTTGTGGTACCTCAGAGACTGTCAGCTGCTTCAAGATGAAGCTGAACATCTCCTTCCTAGCCAGTGGCTGTCAGAAACTCATTGATGTGGATGATCAACACAAACTTCATACATTTTATGAGAAGCATGTGGCCACGGAAGTGGCTGCTGCTGCTCTGGGTGAAGAGTGGCAGCAAGGTTTCCCCTTCAAGCAGGAGTTTTGCCCCATGCCGTCTGGCCACTACTGAGAAAGGGGCTTTCCTCTTAGAGAGCAAGGAGGGCTGGAGAAGGAAAGTGCAAGTCTGTTGGGGTTGCACTGCGGATGCCAGTCTCGGTGTTCTCAGCTCGGTTATTGTAAACAAACAAAAACGAGAAAAGGATATTCCTGGACTGCCTGATTAAACAGTACCTTATTGCCTGGGGCCAGAAAGAGCTGGCACAATCTGCAAAGTTTTCTATCTCTCTCTAAAGAAGATCACATCTGCCAGTATGGCATAAGAAAGTCCTCAAGCAAAGAAAGTGAGAAACCCAGGACCAAAGTGCCCAGGATTCAGTGTCTTATTACTCTATGTGTCCTGAAACACAAGTGCCAGTGAAATGGACACTCAGCCAGAACAATGTACTAAAAAACAATTGACTGAGAAAAATAAGGAAGAGGCCACAGAATATGCTAAACTTTTGACCAAGGGAATGAAAGAGACCAATGAAAAACGTGAGGAGCAAATTGCCAAGAGAAGCAGGCTGTCCTCTCTGAGAGCTTCCACTTCTGAGTCTGAATCCAGTGAAAAATAAGACTTTTTGAGTAACAAATAAATCAGATCAGATTCTCTCCTCCCCCCAAAAGGAAACCCATGGAGAGGCATGAGTTCCCAGGGCACCACCGTTGCGAAGTTACAGTCTGCCGAAGGCCAGTTGCTTCAGCTCAGCAAACGTTTGTTCTTGATGACTTCTCCATTATTGTATCTCCAGAGCCTACTAGGCACAAAACAAAATTAAATTCTTAATAAAAAAATACATCAGATGAGTAAGGGGGAAATGGGCATTAATGGCTGTTTAGCTCTACCCTGGCCCTGGCTCTTGCCTTGCTCCATCCTCCTGCTCTCTCGTTGCCCCAGCCGGTGTCCTGATGCCAGATGCTGTGGCCGCCGGGACTGTCTTCTTGTTTCTGTGCTGCCGTAACGGACCCTGGCTAAGTCTGCATCCCCCGGCTGACTTGTCTGAAGCCAGTCTCCTGCAGGTGGAAGTAACTTCTCTACACTTCTCTTCTCCTTGCACTTTCTGAAGAGGAAGAGGTGTTCACCGGAACGGTGCGATGTAAGATACTGATCAGGCCTTGGTTAGTAGACACTGTGAGGGCACTGGCAATGTATCCAAGGGGCACGTTCCTTTCTTTTCTCCAGAGAATGTTCTCACACTCTATTCTTTTCTGTCTCTCAATTTCACCTTCTTTTGCTCCACAGACATTTATTGAAATGTGTCTATATGCCGAGAACCATACCAAGTGTCAGATGTGCAGTGGACAAATAAAACTACAATGAATTAAAGAAACAGATTGGGATTCTACCCTCATGAAGATTTTATTTTATTTATTTTTGAAGTCATACTTCTGGTTTTTTTTTAAATTTTTTTTGAAAGACAATTTTTATAGACTTTATTTTTAGAACAGTTTTAGGTTCAAAGCAAAATTGAGCAGAAAGTACAGAGTGTTCCTACATACCCTTTTCCCTCACCACACGTTCGTAGCCTTCACCACTATCAAAATCCCTAAGGTACATTTGCTATAATTGACGAACCTACGTTGACACATTATCATTATCAAAAGTTCATAGCTTACATTAGGGTTCACTCTTGGTGTTGTACATTCTCTGGTTTTTGACAAATACATAAGAACATGCATCTACAATTATACTTTCATACGGAATAATTTCATTGCCCTAAAACCCGCTGTGTTCTAGCTGTTCACCCCTATCCTCTCCCCAACTCCGGAAAACCACAGATCTTTTTACTGTCTGAATAGTTTTCCCTTTTCCAGAATGCCATATAGTTGGAATCATACAGTATATGGATAGTCCATCTTTAGTAATACACATTTAAGGTTGTTCCATGTCTTTTCATGGCTTGATAGCTCATTTCTTTTTTTTTTCCACAAAGTCTAAATTTGTACTTTGTTTCTATCCTCTTGCAGAACATGAAAAGGACTTCGCACACTTTAAACAATGACACTTTCATCCCTCCATTTGGTTTATCCTTTTTGTTTTCCAGGATATTATGAGGGTATAAACATTTTGTTTACATTTTATATTTGGGCTGGCTTTAGCTCAGCAGTTCCTTCACCAGTGTTTCAACAACCTCTTTTTAAAATTTTTTTTTATTTATTTAAATTTTTAAATTTGTTTAAATTTTTTTTTTACTTCAGTATATTACAGGGGTACAAATGTTTAAGTTACATATATTGCCTTTGCCCCAGTCCAGTGGGGGAGATATATATTAAGCCCTCAAAAAGAAATTAAAAATTGCTTTTGAACTAAAATATGGTGATGGGAATGATCCAGGAAAGAGAGAACGAAAAAGATACAGAGGAAGGGTTAATTGCATAAGATAGAAAATTTTTAAGAAAAGTACAAAGACCGAATCCAGAGCAAATGGGAGGGCTGGCAATATAGCACAGTCATTCAGGATATCAAGTCCAGGATAAGACATCCTGGTTTTAAATCACAACTGTGATGCTTAGTAGCTGGAAATTAATCTTGTAATCCTAGGAGGTTCTTTGACCTCTCTGTGAAAAACTGTCTTCATCAGAAAAAAAAGAAACTGATAATAGTACCTACTTAATAAAGTTTTAGTGAAGTTTTAGTGGCTTAAAATTGTGATATATAGTAAAGGGTCAAGGTGTGTTTGCTATTTTTTTAAACAAGCTTTATTTCTTAGATTTGTATTTTAATTTTTGTTTTTCAGATTTACACAAAACCTATGTAGATAATACAGATAATTTCTATATATTCCCCACCCAGTTTCTTCTACTGTTAACATCTTACATTAGTATGAGAAATATATATATAAATTTCAAAATATTAAGTGGGTACAGATGTTTTTGATATACAGCTTCAGTAAGGGCTATAAATGTGACCATCATCCAAATAGTGTTCATTGTACCTGTTAGGTAGGTTTTTACTCTTCCCTTCCTCCCCCTCCCCATTATTTTATTTCCAATAACTTCTACTTTCCTCTGTGCACGTGTGCCATCAGTTATTCCCATTTATTAGAGAGTACATGTGATGTTTGTTTATCCATTTTTGAGATGCTTCACTTAGGATAATGGTCTCCAGTTTCTTCCAAATTGCTGCAAAAGGCAATTTATGGATGAGTATTACTCCATGGTATACATATACCACATTTTGTTAATCCATTCATGAATTGATGGGCACTTGGGTTGATTCCACATCTTTGCAATAAACATTCAAATGCAAGTATCTTTCTGATAAAATGACTTCTTTTCTTTTGGGTAGATATTCAGTAGTGAGATTGCTGGGTTGAATTGTAGGTCTACTCTTAGTTTTTTGAGAAATATCCATAATGCTTTCCATAGGGGTTGTACTAATTTGAAGTCCCACCAATAGTGTCTAAGCGCTTCTTTCTCTCAGCATCCATGCCAGCATCTAATGTTTTTGTACTTTTTAATAAAAGCCATTCCAACAGGAGTGAGGTGATATCTCATTGTGCTTTTAATTTGCATTTCCCTAATGATTAGTGATGTTGAGCATTTTTTCATATGTTTGTTGGCCATTTGTCTATCTTCTTTTGAAAAAATCTGTTCACATGTTTTGTCCACTTTTTACTGGGGTTGTTAATTTTTTTCTTGCTGATTTGTTTGAGTTCTTTGTAGATACTAGTTATTAGCCCTTTATCAGATGTGTGGATTACAAATATTTTCTCTCATTCTGTAGGTCCTCTATTTTTTCTGTTGATTATTTCCTTAGCTGAGCAGAAGCTTTTTAACTTAATCAAGTCCAGTTTATTTATTTTGTTGCTGCTGTAATTGCCATTGGGGTCTTAGTCATAAATTCTTTACCTTGACTTATATCTAGAAGAATTTTTCCTACATTTTCTTCTAGAAGTCTTCTGATTTCATGCCTTATATTTAAGTCTTGTATCCATCTTGAGTTAATTTTTGTGAGTGGTGAGAGGTAGGGGTCTTGTTTCATTCTTCTTCATATGGCTATCCAATTTTCCCAGTACCATATTGAATAGGGCTTTTTTCCCCCAGTGTGCATTATTGTCTGCTTTGTCAAAGATCATTTGGCTGTAGTTGGTGGTCTTATATCTGGGTTCTCTATCCTGTTCCATTGCTCTATGCCTCTATTTTTGTACCAATGCCATGCTGTTTTGGTTACTACAGCCTTGTAGTGTATTTTGAAGTCTGGTAATATGATGCCTCCAGCTTTGCTCTTTTTGCTTAGGATTGCTTTGGCTATTAGGCTCTTTTATGGTTCCAAACAAAGCATAGAATTATTTTTTCTACACCTGTGAAATATGCCATTGGTATTTTCATGGAGATTCCATTGAATCTGTAGATCACTTTGGGTAGTATGAACATTTTAACAATGTTGATTCTACCAACCCATGAGCATGATATATTTCTCCATTTGTTTGTGTCATCCACAATTTCTTTTCTCAGTGTTTCATAATTCTCCTTGTAGAGATCTTTCGCCTCCTTGGTTAAGTATATTCTTAGGTATTTTATTTTCTTTGTAGATACTGTGAATGGTAGTGAGTCTTTGATTTGACTTTCAGCTTGACTGTTATTGCTATATAGAAATGCTGCAGATTTTTGTACATTGATTTATACCCTGAGACTTTGCTGAATTTATGTATCAATTCCAGGAGACTCCTAGCAGAGTCTTGGGAGTTTTCTAGATACAAGATCATATCATCAACTAAAAGCAATAATTTGACCTCCTCTTTCCCAATTTGGATACATTTTATCTCTTTCTCTTGCCTAATTTCTCTGGCTAGGACTTCCAGCACTACACTGAATAGAAGTGGTGACAGTGGGCACATTTGTCTTACTCCAGTTATTAGTGAGAATGCTTCCAACTTTTCCTTATTCAGTATGATTTGGGCTGTGGGTTTGTCATATATAGCTTTTATAATTTTAAGATATATCTCTTCTATGCCTAGTTTGTTGAGGGTTTTTTTAAATCATGAAAGGGTGCTGAATTTTGTTCAATGATTTTTCCACATCTATTGAGATAATCATATGGTCTTTGTTTTTGCTTCTGTTTATGTGGTGAATTACACATTTATTGATTTATGTATGTTGAATTATCCTTATATCCTTAGGTTGAAGCCCACTTGGTCATGGTGGACTATTTTTTTTTTGATGTGTTGTTGAATTTGTTTTGCTAATATTTTATTGAGGATTTTTGTGTGTATATTCATAAGGGATATTGGTCTGTGGTTTTCTTTTTTTGTTGTGTTTTTACCTGGTTTTAGTATCAAGGTGATACTAGCTTCATAGAATCAGTTGGGGAAGATTCCTTCCTTCTCAATGTTATGGAATAATTTCCATAATGTTATGGAATAATTTCCACAGTATGGGCATCAGTTCTTCTTTGTAAGTCTGGTAGAATTAGGCTGTGAATCCATCTGGTCTGGGGCTTTATTTTGTTGGAAGAATTTTTATTACTACTTTAATCTCACTGCTCATTATTGGTCTGTTCATTTCTATTTCTCCTTGATTGAATCTTGGAAGGTTGTGTGTTTCCAGGAATTTATACATTTCCTCTACATTTTCTAGTTTATGTGTGCAGAGATTTTTATAGTATTCATGGATGATTTTTTTTATTTCCATGATATCTCCCTTTTCATTTCTGATGGAGCTTATCGGAGTCCTTTCTCTTCTATTCCTGGTTAATCTAGCAATAGGTCTATCAACCTTGTTTGTCTTTTCAAAGAACCAAGTTTTTTTCCACTCACCTTTTGTATTTTTTTCCATTTCATTTAGTTCTGATGTGACCTTTGTTATTTGTTTTCTTCTGCTGGATTTGGGTTTGGTTTGCTCATTCTTTTATAGTTCCTTGAGATGTGATATTAGGCTGTTAAATTGTAATCTTTCTGACTTTTGGATGTGGCCATTTAAGGCTATGAATTTTCCCCTAAGGTATACTTTTGTTGTGTCACATAGATTTTGGTAGCTTATGTCTCCTTTGTCATTCAGTTCAAGGATTCTTTTGATTTCCTTTTTAATTTCATTATTTACCCAATAATCATTCAGTAGCAGGTTGTTTAGTTTCCATGATTTTGTGTAGAACTGAGTGTTACTCTTAAAAATGATGTCTAGTTTTAATTCACTATGGTCTGAGAAGATACATGGTAGGATTTCAATTATTTTAAATTTGTTGAGAAATGTTTCGTGGCCTAAGATATGATCAGTCTTGCTAATGAGAAGAATGTATATTCAGTAGTTTTGGGGTAGAATGTTTTCTAAATATCTGTTAGGTCCATTTGTTCTATGGTTCCATATAAGTACAGTGTTTTTTTTTTTAATTTATTTTCTGCTTTGATGATCTTTCTAGCTCTGATAGTGGGTTGTTGAAGTCACTAGCAATTATGATGCTATTATTTATTTCTTTGCTTACCTCTAGTAGACTTTGTTTCATGTCTCTGGGAGCTCCTATGTTAGGTACATATATATTTGACATTGTTATATCTTCTTGTTGAATTGCTCCCTTTATCAGTATGTCATAACCATCTTTGTCTTTCTTTACCATTGTTGATATTAGGTCTATTTTGTCTGATATGAGAATGGCTACACCTGCGCTCTTTGGTTTCCATTTGCATGTGATATTTTTTCTATCCTTTCACTTTGAGCCTATTTGCATCATGTGCTTTAGATGTGTCTCCTGGAGGCAGCAGATACTTGAGTTGTATTTTTTCATCCATTCAGCCAACCTGTGACTTTTGAATGGTGCATTCAAGCTATTAACGTTAAGAGATAGAATTAATATATGTGATGTTGTTCTGTTCATCATAATGGGTAGTACCTTCTTGCTTTGTTTTTCTTCTTGTGCTATTGTTTTATTGGAGTTGTGAGCTTCGGCTATTTTGGGTGATTTTATACTGGTGGGTGTCTATCATGCTGATTCATGTATAATGCAGTTCTGAGTATTTCCTGCAGGGCAGGCCTGGCCATGACAAATTCCCTCAATGTTTGCTTGTCTGGGAGAGACTTGATTTCTCCATCAGTTGTGCAATTTACTTTTCCAGGATAAAAAATTCTAGGCTGGCAGTTGGTCTGCTTAAGAAGATTGAAGATGGGGCTCACTCACTTCTGGCTTATAAGGTTCCCACTGAGAAGTCTGCTGTTAGCCTGATGGATTTTTTCCCTTGCAGGTCAGTTGTTGCTTATGTCTAGCTGCTTGTAGAATTTTCTCTTTCATTTTGACTTTGGCCAGGCTAATTACTACGTGTCTTAGAGATGGCCTATTTTCTATGAATCTTCCCACTGTTTGATGACCATCTTGTATCTGGTTGACTGGATCTCTGGCAATACCAGGGAAATTTTCCTCAATAATTCCCTCAAATAGATCTTCCTTGCTTTTACATCTTTTTTCTTATGCCTCAGGGTTATCTATAATCAATATGTTAGTTCGTTTTGCATAGTCCCAAAGCTCTCTAGGTAATTACTCTGCCTTTTTTGTTCTCTTCTCTGCCTCTTTAAATTACTAGGTTAGCTCAAGAGCCTTGTCTTTAAGCTCTGAGTTTCTCTTTTCTTCTTGGTTTAATCTGTTGCTGAAATTTTCTGCTGTGGTTTGAAATTCCCTAAATGACTCTTTCATTTCTTTAAGTTCTATTATATCCTTGCTTATGTTGTATAGTACTTTAGTGACTCTTCCATTAATTTCCTAAAATATTTTTTGGCTTCTTTTTGCTGGTTTTCAACTTTCTTTTCAATTCCATTTATCTTATTTGCCATCCATATTCTGAATACCATTTCTGTCATTTTGACAATTTCCTTGTAGTTGGAGTTTACTACTGTAGCTCCATAGATTTGGAGAAGACCTTGTGGGAAAGGTCTTCTCCGTGGGAAGACCCTGGATAGAGCAATACCCACAAGACCAGCCTCAGGGAAGAGGGTCTTACCCAGCTCCCAACTCAAACATCCTACAACTATCTGGTGAACAACTGAACATCCAACACAAATAGCATTAGCACAGGCTTAGGCAGAGGCAATCACAGGTGAAAAGAACAAATCAGAACAGCTGCATTACGGCTTCTAGCGCACACACCCCTCCTCTGCCACGTCAACATTCCAGAGTTGGAGAGTGTGACTCTGTATTGATTTTTTTGTTACCAGGATTCTTTTGCTAGTGCTTCTCATCTGAAACCTCTTTTCTCAGCTCAGGTCCCAAGATGTCACTTATTTTCTCCCCAACTTTGGAATGTTGACATGGCAGAGGAGGGGCATGTGCACTAGAAGTCATACTGCAGCTGTTCTGATTTGTTCTTTTCACCTGTGATTGCCTCTGCCCAAGCTTGTGCTGAATGTTGTTTGTGTTGCGTGTTGGGATGTTCACCAGATAGTCGTAGGATGTTTGAGTTGGGAGTGGGGTGAGACCCTCTTCCCTGAGGCTAGTGTTGTGGAGATTGCTCTACCCAGGGTCTTCCCACAGAGGTGACAGTAGCAGCTGGGTGAGGCTATGCAGGCAGTTGTGGGTTCCCGGGCTGCGGGTGTTTGCTTGAACCAGGTTGTGGTATACTGGTAGCTTGAGGCTGGGGGATCTCTGGTGGAGTGTTCCTCCAGCCCTGCTGCAGTGGTGAAGGCTCTGGGGTGGGGTCTTAGGATCCAAGTACAGGGCTGGAGTCTTGGGGATGGTGTCTCAGGCCTGGCGGGAGCTCTGGAGGCACAAAGGCTGAGCCTTGGACTCTGGTGTGAGAGCCTCAAAGCCTGGACTGGGGAGGAGCCCAAAGCAGGGTTACTGAGCAGGGCCTCTGAGCCAGAAGCAGGGTAGTGTGGGTGGCGGGCCTGATCCAACCTTGAACATGGGTTCGGAGCTGAGCTGGCAGGAGGTAGCTGGGGCCTGGAGGGCAGAGTTAGGTCCAAGAAAGTGATGAGCTGTTCTATAGCCTTGGGGACCACACAGATACCAAGTTATGTGGGTGGAGGTCAGTTCCAGTGGCCCAGGGACCACAGAGCTATCCCTGCCCCACCCAGGACCTGCTAAAGCAGTTGCCCAAAGCTTCCCAGGTTGGAGCCTGCTGCACCCCAGTGAATTCCTTTGGTCAGATCCCATTGTGCTGTGGGGAAGGGCACTTGGCTTCTAGTCACAAGGTGTGGCTCGGGGAATCCTCCAGTTAGTCCACTCCCTCCCCAGCCATTGCTGACCTGGTGCCATGCACCCAAGAGCTCAGGATGGCTTTAGCTGCTGCCTGATCCCCACCACACCTGATGTCTGGAGTAAGGAGCCCGCACAGACTCCAGGAAGGTTCCTGGTGTGACCAGGCAGAGGTCTGTGGCAGTGGGGAGAGCCGTCTCAGAACCCGCACAGCAGCAGCGGGGTTAGCGCAGCGCCCCGGCCCTCTGTGCTCCTCATCTTCCTGGTGAGCACTCAGATCTGTTACAGATATCGCCCCATCTCCTTTTATGTCCACACTGAGCGTCCCACGTTGCTTCTCTGTGATTCCACAATGTGGCTTCAGAGAAGAGTAATCGTAGATCGGCAACTGCCTGCATTTTTCACTTCTGTCCTTGGGAGCGGTGTGCTGGCAGGCTGCTTCTAGTCCGCCGTTTTAGGGAAATCGGTATGACATATTTGTTACAATAAAGGAGCCAATATTGATACAGTATTCCTAGTCAGGTCTGTGTTTCAGTCAGATTTCCTCAATTTTTCCCTGACGCCCTTTTCTCATCCAGGATCCCACGCAGGACACCACACCGTTGTAGCTGTCCTGTCCCCTTAGACGCCCCTTGACCGTGTCAGGTCTTTCGACTGCCCTTGTTCTTGCTGACCTTGATGGTTTCGAGGAGCACGAGTTAGGCATTTTGTGGCATGTCCCTTTTTTGGAATTGTGCTGATGCCATTTTCATGAGGAGACTGGGTTTATGGGTTTGGAGGAGGGAGGTCATGCTCCTCGCTCCCGTCAGGGGTACCTGCTGCCAACATGACTGATCGCTGTGGATGCCAACCCCGCTCACGGGCGAGGGAGGCCTGTCAGGATTCCCCACTATAGAGAGCCCCTCTCCTTCTGTTTTGCGCCTTATCAAGAAAGTCAACACAGGCAGCTCAACTTGAAGAGTGGGAAGTGCTGTTTCAGCGCACCGAGGGCAGAGCATCTACAGAAATTACTTGGTATTTTGCATGGGAGATCTGGCTCTCCTTTCCTATTTACTCCATTGTTTATTTGCATCATTATAGACTCGTGGGCATTTATTTTATACTTTGTGATATAATCCAGTACTCTGTTCATTTTTGTGTTCAAATTATTCCATCACTGGCCATGGGAGCTTTCTCAGCTGGCCAAAGTGTCCCTTGGACAGGCCCTCACAGGGTGTGTGTGTGTGTGTGTGTGCGCATGTGTGTGTGACTTTCTTACTTGCTGGCAATACAAGATGCTCCAGGCTCTTTTTTATTTATTTATTTTTGTCTTAGTCAAAATTGGCCATTGGCAATTGGCCATTTCTATAAGAAACTCTGGTTCCTCTTATTGCAGAATGCTCTTATAAACCAAGACCTTGGTGCTGGGTACACTCCTTGCTGCTGGGATGTCATTGCATCTAAGCCTTCTCAGCTGACAGGGCAGGGTCACAGACATGTATGAAAGCCAGCGTATGCACACATATCTATGAATGTTCCCACATGTGACCATCCCTATCTGTAATAGGCTAAGCACGATTCCATCCTGAGATCTCCAGCTCTGATCTGTGCCACGGATTCCTGCCAGCCTCCTCCCTTTGCCCGCCCGTGCACTCTTGCTCCTATAGAGATCACTGGCTCCCAGCATCCACCTCCCCTTTTACCTAATAGTTCTATTCCAGTACACGTGTTTGTTGTTTTAATGGGAGAAACAGAACTTATATTATTATATTAGAAAGAAAGGAAAAACATACAAAATGCTGAAAAGTGAATGGAACACAAAGGGAATTCCTGCTTCATGGCTTCAGTCATTTCAGTAGGGGAAAGGCATTAACTAACTCCCAGAGTGGGATAGAAGGGAGACTGTGGACAGTTTAAATGCAGTGGAGAATGCATGATAGTTACTTAACTATGGGTGAGCCCATATGAAAAACATTCAATATTACCAACCAGTGTTGAGGTAGGAGGTCAAAACATATAGTGGAACTCATCTGTCCCTTTGTGTGACTTTTCTTCAGCATGGCCCAGCCCCACTACTGCCCAGACCTCCGTTCAGATCGTCTGGGGCAAGGGCTTAGTAACTACAATGGGGTGCAGGTTAGACTAGAAATTTAAACTTAATTTTAACTACATAATTATACAGATAGATCATAGGTTTAAAATAATGAAGGAAATTAGTTATCTGCAACTCTGACATGTTGGATATCTATAACAGAGACAGAGAGAACTAGAAAGTCAGTGACAGGAGGCCTTGAGGGTGTTGAGTGAAACCAGCAGGCTAGAAGCAGGAGAGTTTGTGACGAGAGGGGCTGCTGGGACCTGCCTGGGAGTGAGGGAGTTGCTGGTGACCACAGCCCTGGCCGTGTGCCTGGCGGGGTGGATACTGCCCGCCACCGAGAAGATGAAAGGGCATTGGCAAGGTGGAGGTGGAGGCACTGTGGGTCCAGTGTTGAGTGTCACGTGGGTGGTGAGCCACCAGGAACGATGGCGGGAGATGGCAGTGGGGAATGATAAAGTGAGCAGGAGCTGAAGCTTTCAGTGAGCAGGGAAGTGCAGCCGGGATGCTGGTGGACAGCAGCCGACCACAGTGGGGACAGGCAGAGAAGAGCCTCAGAGGGAATGGCACTTACAAAGAGATGGGAGCGATGGCGTCGGTACAAGGGCTTTAGGTATTGAATGAAGACAACGGATGAAAACAGTGAATGACTCTTAAGCACACATGCACACACTCAGACACAGACCCAGAATAAACCAACCTACGGGGCAGGGTGGAGTTCTTCATTTCTACTTGATCAGTTCTTTCTCTCACATGGAGTTAAGCCTAGTCCAGACAGACGTCTCAGTTAGCTCTCACCCAGATTGAAATTCAGTGTCGCCAGATAGGAAGGAGACAGTTATCCCACTCAAGGCAGCTACAACTGCCCCCTCTCCCCCAGTTGCTGTCTTTTTCACGCAGCTGTTGTTTTGACTACATGATTATTGCACTTAATATTCAAGTTTCAGAGTAATTTCAGGAAGCAATTTCTATTAATAAAATGCAAATGTATATGTCTTGGTGTCTCATTTACAAATAAATTTCCCATTGATGTTTACTTTGTTTTTATATTCTTCAAGGTTAAAAAGATAGTGTCTCTTCAATATTTCTTATTAATTTTTCTACACATTATCAATTAATTTGTTGAATAGATTTAAACTTTCTAATTTTTTTATTGTTTTCAAGCAAACCTCCAATTGGCAAAGGATCAGAATTTCTTCACCTCAAAATCCTTTTAGAGTAGAAGGAATGACGGGGCTTTTTAAAATACCCTGTGCTCCTATAACACATGAGCTCCAGCCTGTGATTTGTAGAATCAACCAAGGAAACATCTTCCCACTGGGAGCATTGTTAGAAACCCAGAATCCAATTCTCACATTCACTGCTCTGCAGCCACCTTGTCAGAACAAGCATCTCATTAGCCTGAAGCTCGGGGCCAGCACTCTAACCAGGTCTGTCATATTTAGTTTGACAATAAGGGATCACATTTGGTAAAGGCCCCCACCTGAGTGCCCCACCCTGCTTTTACAAGGTACTAACCTGCTAGCTCCCAGAAGGGGAAGGGCAGTGGCTGCGTGGAATCTTTGTATCTCAGGTACATATAGCACAGTATCTGTAACAATACACACAGTTATTTGCTTAAATGAAAGGCATTGTTAAGCATTTAGCATATATTCATATTTAATCTGCGGCAGGGCCTTCTAAGGTAGGTATTGCAATTATCCCTATTTTAGAAATGCAGAATTTGAGATGGGCAGAGGTTAACTCACTTGCTTACACACAAGCAAAGTGGCAGAGCCAGGATTGGAATAAGACTGTTTGACATTATGCTGAGCGACTTAAGCCAGTCACAAAAGAACAAACACTGTATGGCTCCTCTTTTGAGCAGCATCTGAAAGAGTCACACGTGTAGAAGCAAACAGTAAAATGGTGGTTGCCAGGACCGGGGAGGAGGAGGAAATGGGGAGCTGCTACTCACGGGGCATAAAATTTCAGTTCTTCATGATAAGGAAGTTCTATAGATCTGCTGTGCAACACTGTGACTATACATAACAAAACTGCATTGCGCACTTAAAATCCATTAAGAGGGTAGATCTTATGTTTAACATTATTACCACAAAAAAAATTTTTTAAATAAAACGAGAAAGAAAAAGGATACTTTGAGACCTAACTCTCTCAGTCATTGCTCTTGCATTCCTAATACACCCACCGAAGTATTAAGACAGCAACAAGAAAAGGTTGACTTCAGAAATGAAGAGATTATAGCTAGAGCCCAGCCCTTCAGGCCTGAAATCTGCAGTCTCTTCAATGTTTAAGGTGATCAAAAAGCAACTGAATATTTGCAAGAGATGTTGAGGAAACTAAAGACACCTGGCCCCTGCCTCACCCTCTTCCCTGGCTGTCTGCCAGGCACAGGGCTGCGTGGCGAGGGACAGCTTCCGAAGGCCGTGGCCCGTCTTCTGCTTCAGAGAGGGGCGGGCCTGTGTCTCCTGGCCGTGAGCCCGCCCAGCTCTCACCAGCTTGTTAGTTCTCAGACCTCTGTGGCCAGCACTGTCCCAAAGCAACCAGTTTACTGTACGCGAGTCGATCCCTCCAATATCAGAAGGAGCTCTCCGCCAGCTTTGACCAACGCCCTCACTCTGGCCCTGTCTAAAGCAGTCGCTGAGGGGTGGTGTCTGGGTGAAAGCACAGTTTGCCCCCAGCACCCCCAACCCTGTCTCTCCAGGGCCCGGCCTAGGCTTAGAGCTGGAGGCTAATGGGACCCCTAGAGAGGGGCTATTCATCCTCAAACAATGGAAACCAGCACCCCAAACACATGGAATCCCACCCTGGGAGAGAGTCCTGGGGGAAGGGGCTTTCAGGATCCCTGCATCTACTTCATTTATTCCTCCCTGTGTTTGGGCCTCAAACCTTTCTCTGCCCCATGGAAACCAGCCCTCTCCCTTCCCATTCACTTTTCTAGGTAACTTTTATAAGTGTCCTTTTCTATTTTGCCGTAAGAATATTCCCATACTCCTGAAGGTGTTCAAGCGTCCTCAAACTGCAGCCCACAGGCCACATGCGGCCCGCCGAGGACATTTATCCAGCCCACCGGGTGCTTTTGCCACCGCTGCTTGTCCTGCTTAGCAGTCGACTCGTCCCGGGCCCACAGTGCGCACTCTCCAACGGTCTGAGGGACAGTGAACTGGCTCCCTGTTTAAAAAGTTTGAGGACCCCTGGATGTGATATCATGATATAATAAGAAATATATATTTGGTCTCTGACCCCAGGCCTGGCACAGAGCTCCTAAAAACCTGATAATTTCCTGAGCAATGGGGGTGCAAGGTGCATCTTTAGTTCTAGTATTTGGTCTTTGACCCCAGTGCTTGACAGAGAGCTCCTAATCCCTTGGAATTTCCCGGGTGACAGGAGCATCTAGTGTTCTCATGAGGTGATTCTTGGTGGGCTCCTGGGTGGGGGCTGGTCCCTAGAAAGACCAAGCTATGATCAGAAGCTCAGACCTTGCATCCCCACCCCCATCCTCCAGGAAGGGGAGGGACTGGAGATTTGGTTAATAATCATTGATCATGTCTGTGTGATGGAGGCTCCATAAAAAACTCCTGAACTTCGGGTTCAGAGAGGGTCCAGACTGCTGAGCATAGGGGGTGTCTGTGGAGGACTTGGAAGCTCCACACACCTTGCCCTGTGCGCCTCTTCCTTCTGGCTGCTCATCTGTTTCCTTTGTAATATCCTCTGTGTTACACTCGTAAATGTAAGTAACACCGTTCCTAAGTTCCACTCCAGCAAACAATCTAAGTCAAGGAGGGGAGGCAGGGACCCTGATGCACAGCAGGTCGCTCCTGAATACCCAGAGCTTGTGACTGGCTTCTGGGGTGGGGGCGTCTTGTGGACTGTGCCCTTCACCTGTGAGGTCTGCACTGACTTTGGTTGGTGTCAGAATTGAGTTCAATTGGTTCAATTGTCAGACCCCTACTAGGTGTCTCTGATGAACTGCTTAGTACGTGAGGAGCCCCCATCCCCACCATCACATGTCGAAGTGTGCTGGGCTGAGGGTGCAGTGGAGAAAGTGTCAGTTACTTAGCTCTTTCCTAACCGCACAGGGTGGTCTGCAATCTCCTTTTCTTGTCTCCTCCCCGGTCTGAACAGGAACACCCGCTTCTGCCTGGCTACCTCCCTGCTCCATGGCCCGCGCCCTTCCCCAGGACACCAGGGGCCGAGACACTGACGGCCCAGGGCACCGAGCTCCCGCAGCAGCTGCCCACGACCGGAGGGGAGCGACAGCCCGTGTCTCTCGCCACTTCCAGTCCATCAGGGAGGCCTCCACCGAAGGGAATTTCTGCTCTTTGATGCTGTTCTCTGAACAAAAATCTTTAAAAATAATGACTAAGAAATGCAGTTAAAGCACTAGAAAAGTTTTTTTGTTCCTGCCTCCTTTCACTTGATGCTTCCACCATCCTGAGAAGTAGGTGCTACTATGATTTCCATTTAAAGCTGAAGAAACTAAGGCTCAGAAAGGTAAGTGTCTTGCTCAAGGTCGTACATCACAGCAGACCGGAAGATGAACCCAGGCAGTCGGGCTATCTGTCTCTCAGTCACAGCTCTGTGTGACCCTCATGGTGTGGATCTACATGGAGTGGCACAGAGGGGGCATATACTATAAAAAACTACATTTGTTTCTGTATCTGTATCTATATCTATATTTGATTTGGCCCCTGTATTCAATTATGTACATATGTTTGTATATTAATAGGAAAGGTCTGGAAGGATAAAAACAAACTTTAACAGAAATAGCATGGGTCATGTTGGAAAGTGGAACTTCCAATGTCACAATGAGGCCAGATCATTATAGGCTTAAGAAAATGAAAAGCCCAGGAATAAAATGGACTTTAAACATACTTTGGTTAAAAAATAATCATATCCTCTCCCTTGTTTCTCTGCATTTCCTGCTCTACTGTAGTCTATGTTGGCCCAGGTCCTGTGCCAGGAAACGGGCTACCAGGGTCCCAGCTGGGGTTCACAGTCCGAGCCAGGTGAGGAGACCTGAAGCCCCTGTGTCCGCACGACCTCTCTCCTGAGGGCCTCCATGACTTGCACCCTCCTGCTGAACCCTCAAGGTGCACGAGGGGAGGGAGAACTTTCACTGTCAAACAGGGGACACGTGGCCATTCCTGGATGTTGCAGGGCCGATATGAGCCCCTGATCTGCACGGCAGGGCTGCAGGCCATTTCCGTGGGTGCTGTGTTAGTCGGCTATTACGGAGCACCACAGACTGGGGGCTTAAGTGACATAAACTTATTTTCTCACAGTCCTGGAAGCTGGAAGTCCACTATCAAGGTGCGGCAGGTTGGTCTCCCCCTCGGCCTCTCCTCGGCCTGCCGACGGCTGCACTCTCACCGCCTGCTGACGTGGCCTTTCCTCCGTGTGTGAGACTTCCTCTCCTTGCAAGGACACCAGCCAGATCGGATTAGGGCCCAACCTAACAAGCTCATTTTAACTTAATTTCCCTTGTAAAAAAGGCCTAATCTCCAAATACGGTCACATTCTGTGGCACTGGGGTCAGGGCTTCAGCGTGTGGATTTTTCTGGGGAGAGACACGGCTCAGCGCAGAGCAGACAGGAAGGGTAGACGTGCTGTGAGACTCTACGGTGGGCTTGCCTCTTCCACCCTCCTCACTTCTGCCCCATCCCCTCAGTGCCCCTCCACAAGCCCCTGCCTGGCTGCCACCCTGTGTCCAAGCTGCACCTGCGCTGGAGCTGCCACCCTGGGCGACGATCCTTCCTCACAACCGGCCTGTCCTCCCAGGCACAGCTCACACCGGCTTTCCCTCCAGGCCTTCCATCCCCCCTTCATTCACCCGGTGAGTAAGTGTGGTGAGCCCCTAGGTGCTGTCCAGACCCTGGTGGGAGGGGTACAGCAGGGCGCCAAAGCCCCGCAGTTCCCGCCTTCGGGAAGCTTGCATTCTGGTAGGCAGAGGTAATTCACAAACGAGAAAAGAAACTTTAAAAAGCATGATGACACTGGCGTAGAGTAAGTGCTGTGAAGGATAACATAAAGTGCAGGTACTGGGCCGGCTGCGTTCCCTCACAGATGGGAGCAGACTCAGGGAACGCAGGTCCGGGGTGACATGGAGCGGGATCATGAAGGACGAGGAAGGGTCTGGAGGGGGGATAGCAAATGCCAAGGCCCTGAGACGGGCAGGTGTTTGAGGCTGGAGTCTGGTAGGGAGGGGCGAGGCAGGAGGTGAGACTTGTGAGACAACAGGGCCAGGTCACCACCGGGACCTGGCAGGTGGTCAGGGGCACAGACACCTCCAGTGGGAGGCACTGCGGGGATTTAAATGAGAGGCAGCGTAGTTTGATCTGCTTTCTCGGCAGCTCTGTGGCCTTGGTGGAGAATGAATTCTTAGCAAGAAGCACAGAAGCAGGAAGACAAGCCGGGACAAGGCTGCAGTAATTCAGGAGGGGGACACGGTCTTGGACCAGTAGCAAAGTAAACAGAGAAAAGCAGGTAGAGGCGAGATCCTCTCTGGAGTTGGAGCTAAGATTTCTGGACTGAATGTAGGACCTCAGGGGGGAAAAGGAAACAAAACCAAGGGTGTGTTGGGCTTCAGCAAACAAGGAGGAAGCTGGCACCATTTACTGAGAGAAGAAAAGCAGAGACCAGGTGGAAGGGGCATTTTATGAGATAGGGAGTCTCTGATCCATATGGCTTATAAGACTTCCCTTTTCTAACCTCTTAGACTATTGTCTTCATGTTTACATAGCAATCGAACTGCAAAGTAGCCAGGATAACACTGAGCCACTATTGCAGTGTGAAATGTAAAGAGTTTAACAGTAAATAAATAAATAAGCAATTTAGCAATTCCCTGAGTTACCTGCATGGCAAGTAGACCGGATGCAATTGTTGCAGGGTGCAGGATAGGTCTAGAGTCTGTGGTATTGACCGGAGAGGGTGCATTTATTAGTAGGAACAGCACAGTGGAATCTGCATACAGCAGGATTCAGTTTGAGGCCATGAGGCAGTAGGTACCTGGGGACAGAGTGAGAACGGACTAAACGGGTATCAGATAGAAGGTCGGGCTCTGTGACTCACACTACTGAATGAACATTTAGGACTAAGATGGCCAATTGCCAGGAAAGGCAGACTCCTGAATCTACAGCCTCATCTGGGTTACTGGACCTACACTGTAGTAAGGCACACGCTGCAGTTTTGTTTTTTCTGTATATTTCTGAAAGTAGTAAGGATTGTCGCAACAGGAGCAGGAACAGTGTGGAATGCAAAGTACAGATCATGTGCTTGCAAGATCCCACCCTCGATTCCTCAGGCCTCTTGGAGGGATAGGGAGTGGGGGCGTCAGGACATCTGTGTCTCCTGCCCGCCTGGCTTCTCCAGCTTGTTCACGTGCTGTGATCGTGGGAGGGGCTGTTTAGCAAACTCTGAATGTATGCAAGGCTGTCAGTGCCAGTCAGCTGCTGACATCCTAAGCTGCAAGATTTGAAGGCATAAAACAAGTCCAGTTGAAATTTGTCAAATGGCGATTCTTGTCTTGTCAGCTGGGCATTGATGTGCCCAAAAGAATAGAGGGCTATTTTTCAACTTGTGATTTTCACTGGGAAACAAAAAATCCTCTCAAAGGCATTCAATGGGATTACTGTCAAGGATAGTGGGGGTCATCCTAGCAAAAGTAACTAGTGAATTTAGGAAGATCATAAAATCCAAGGTTAATTTATAAAATCAATCAGATTTTTATATACCAGAGGTAAAAGAAAATCAGAAAGTTAAATAATAAATAAAAACATGTAGAGTAGTGTTAAAAATACATAAATATAGCAAATGACATACATAACACATCTGTTTAAAATCACAAACTGTGGCTGATGGAAATTAAAGAAAACTTAAATAAATGGAGCAATATATCATATTTATGGCTTATAAGAATTCAGTATCAAGATGTCAGCTTTCCTGAAATTGAACCAAATATTCAACACAACCCCAATCAAAATTAAAGCTCAATATTATAGAAATTGAGAAGCTGATTCTAAACTGTACATGGAAATTTAAACAACCTAGAATAGCCAAAGCAATTTTCAAAAGAAGAACAAAGTTGAAGGACTTAGTCTTCCTGATATCAAGAATAACTATAAAGCTACAATTAACCATGACAGCATAGTACTGGAGAAGGGATATACATATAGATGACTTAGCAGGAAAGAGAGAGCAGAAATAGGTCCATATATATTTATCCTTCACCCACACCATACCCAACAATGAACTTGAAATGGATTCTAGCTATAAATGAAAATGTTGAAACTATAAAACTCCTATAGGAAAATAAAGAAGAAAATCTTTGTGACCTTTGTATATCAAAAACTACAAAATAAACCTTTGATATCTTGGTATTTAGCCAAAAATAAAGACTTTTCCTCTTTTAACACATTGACTGCCACACACACACAAAATTCAGAAACTTTTCCTTGGGGCCACAGTGTTTTATTATGAAAATCGAATAAAAATTTTGATTGTAATTTAAAGGCAAACATAAATAGAAAAATGAAATTTATTGACTTCTATTCATTTAATCCACATTTTGGAATTAAGTTGTCAATATTAATTGTAATAATAAGAACATCAACAAGTAAGATTTCACATATGCTTCGCGTGGCCCCAGGGTCAGAGCTAGAGTGAGTTAAATACAGATCTGATGGCAGTTAATGTGCTAAGACTGTTAAGAAATCAAAAAGCCAAATCACAAAATAATGAAAAGTTATTTATAATACATAAATCTTACAAAGACTATGTCCAGAATACACACAGGATTCTTCTAACTCAATAATAAGATAAGCAGTGCTGACTTCGGCAGCACTTATGCTAAAATTGGAACAATAACAGAAGACTAGCATGGCCCCCGAGCAAGGAGGACACTCAGATTCGTGAAGTGTTCCATATTTTTAGAGGAGGTCAGGTTATCCCTGTTTGACATGATCTTGTATCTAGAAAACCCCAAGAAGACAAACTATTAAGGCGACTTTAAAACAGAGCGCTTTGACTCCACATGCCCATAGGACACACTGCAAGTACAAATATAACCAGAACATGTCTTACACTTTGCTTAGGTATCATATTTGTTGGTGATGATATTATTTACATGTAACTATTTTATTGTATTCTAATAAAGAGTAAATAATCAACTCTATCAATATCATTGAGAGTTGGGAAATTTTTGGCAGAGGTGAAAGAAGCTATAGACGCAAGACTGAAGAGGTTAAGTGAAATTTAAATCGGAATTGTCAGCATAAACTCCTGATGTATTTGATCTTCAAAATTTCTATATCACCTAGCTCTAAACACTGGAAAGGCCAAGAGACTAGAAACATCATTAAAACAATCATAGTTTCTTAGATAAAAGATTGATTTCTGGTCTAGGAATAATTAAAAATAGCCTGAACACCTTGTCAACACAGATAACAAGGAAGTGATCAATGATTAATGTTTTGTTGAAAGGACTCAGGAACCAACTTGAAGAAGGATCTATGGACAAAGATGAAATAGTTTTAGCACCAGTAACTGCAGTGAATTGAAAGAAAAAACTAGGTTTAAATCCATGAGTGCCTAATGATGTTAAAAACAAATAAAAAACTCCAAATATTAATACATGGTGACCATTTAAGGCTGATATCAAACCAACTAAAAATTTTAAAAACTGTAAGTAAAGGGAAAAAAATCAAGCACTGTCCTCTTTTCCTGTACCTTGAGTTAACCAGATAAATGATGAGAAGATGAGAGATGGTGTCAGAAGCAGAGACACCCACCTGTCCCCGAGGCTGTGCTGGCTCCCACTCCCCAGCATCACAGTCCAGACAGAATGCAAAGTCCGCCCTGCAAGCCATTAGAGCCAGATCAGCCTCCAACGGGAGCTCTGCTTGGGACAAATGAAGCTGATCTGTCAATAATTTGGCCCATTTCCAGGCTCCAGGCCTGGGCTGGCTGCCAAATGCTGTGGTGTCCTGAGAGGGTAAAGGGCAGGATGGGGAGAGTGGAACAAGTGAGTTCGCATCTGAAATCACGGGCACAGGGACACCAGCTGCCCAAGGGAACCTCGGGCCTTCACTAACAAGTCCTGCAGTCCACAGCCAGGACTGCCGGCCACACCCGGAGAAGCAGAGAGGAGAGACGAGCAGGGCAGGGGCTGCTCCTCCTGGGACACCCTGCACGGGGCGGGCGGCGGGGGGGGCAGGCCTTCACCTTGGCAGTTCTTTTCTGCTGTTAATTTGTTTTACGGGTGAACCTACAGATTCAGTCTGTTTTGTGTTGCTATAGCAGAATATCTGAGGCTGGGTAATTTGTAAAGAAAAGAGGTCTATTGGGCTGGAGGTTCCCGTGGTTGGAAGAGCCAAGGTTGGGCAGCTGCCTCTGCACAGGGTCTCAGGCTGGTTCCACTCAGGGCGGGAAGTGGAGATCACACGGCTAGGGGAGAAAACAAGAGAGGGAAATCGAGGAAGCCAGATTCTAACAACCTGCTCTCCTGGGAACTAATTCTTTCCTATGAGAACGAGAACTCATTGAGCCCTGAGGGAAGACATTTATTCTTACTTGTTTATGAGGGATCCGCCCCCACGCCCCAAACACCTCCTGCTAGGCCCCACCTCCCAAGACCACAGTAGGGATCAAATTCATGAGTTCTGGTGGGGACAAACCACATCCAAACCACAGCACTCACTCTAAGATCCCCACGGCAGGCAGCTATAGGAACCGACAGTGCCCCAAATGCCAGGGCTGTTCCATAGTCCCCAGGTCGCAGGGACCCTTGCTAGGGGGAGCAGAATGGCCCTCCCTCTTTCCCAGGGGGATCTGGAGCGAGAGGATGAGGATGGGGGAGGAAGAGACAGAGACATCCACAGTAAGGACCTCCAGTCTGCTCTCATTTGGGGACCTTGTGAAGGGCAGAGCTCCTCAATTATCAGATACTTAATAGTAATAACAACAATAACAGTGCCAGTGTTTGGAGTCTCAGTCTGTGCCAGCAGCTATGTTAAGTGCATTGTGTAAATGATATTTGTTAACCTTTGATTTTGTGAACTTTCCAAACATAAGTAGAAGTTGAGAAAATAATAGGATGCATAGCCCGGCTTCCTTCTGTGTCTTTTTCTCTGGCCGTGTCTCCATGTCATGCCGTATCAACAATCCCCCGCCTATCTCCCTCACACCCTCCTATGCACACACGGGCACACACATTCAGGAAAGGGAGGAGGGACACCCTGAGTGCAAAGAGAATGCTATGTCTGGAAAACTCTTGCAGTGTGTGCTGAAGTCAGCCACGGCGTGCGCGGGGTGGAGGGCAGAGTGGACATACCTGCTGCTTATTCTTCTCTCCCTGCATCCTGTGTTGCAGACCCTCCGTGACCTGGCACTGGGCCTTTCCCGTTTTCCCAGGACTGCATACTTCCTGATGGGATAATGAATGATAATAATAAAAATAACAACAATGGCAGCCAAAACAACAATACTGATTGATGGAGGCCACCGACTTTATGTTTCTCAGGAAGAAGATGAACAGCTGCTATTTCTGGAGAGAGTGGTGTGGATCAAAATTTCTGTTATTAAATAAGTTTCTCAGGTTCCTAGCAATTCCTTTCTTCAAGTATGACCTATGTGGCTTATTTAACTCTTCTGAAAATATTCTAGCAAATAAGGAGGCACATCTATATGTATGTTGTAGTGGTGATTAATGAAATTTAATACATTTCTATAACATTCAATAAATATTTAATAAACAAAATGTTATTATTATTTTATTAACATAATTTAATAAAATTATCCCTGGTTTTAATGTGGGTTATCAAAATTTTGGATAGTGGAGAGATGCCTTCTGTCAAAACAAATGATCAAAGGTAGATTTGCATTTATCACCTATAAATATCCTCCAAGGAACAAGTTCATAGATGTAATGATCTAGCGTATTGCACTTACTATCCAGCACTCAGCAGGAAATGCACCATCATTTTGAAGACAAAGCTTTAATTTTCCCTGGCGCGTCCTGGGATCACTCTGATTACTTGACTGCAGTTGCTTCTCAGCTCCAGAAAAGAGCAAATTCCTGTCTTTGCTGTGCAGCACTGATGTCCAGCAAGTCTCAGCATGAGGAATCACTGCTTGCTCAGGTCTTCCCTGCAGGTTCTCCCTGGCTGGCATGGTAGGGTACTCTCAGGGGCTCCTTCTGTTCTGCTTCCTTGCTTTCTGAGTCTGGGGACCAGCTGTGACCTTCTTTCCCATTGGGATGGCTTTGTTCTCTGAGATGTCCCCAGCAAAGCAGGCAGTTCCCCCGACATATTCAGACCTTCTCTGACAGTTCCTCAGCCTCTGCAAGGCTCAGGGAAAGCCCCAGCTTGGCTGCCTGACTGGGCTGGGATGGGAGTTGGTCCCTTCTCAGCAAGTTTTTCTTTGGTCTAAACATTTTTCACAGTAAATTGGTATCCATTCATTCATTCATTCACTCATTTTGTCATGTGTTTCTTCAGAGAGCTAAGAATACATATTGTGTGACTGTTACTTGCCAAGCACCATCATAGGTGTTCAAATAATGACTTGGGCATAATAAATGTGGAAATTATAAAAATAAGAAACTTCATTTGCTTAATAATTAAGCTTAAGATATTTACATGCATAATGTTATTTCTTGCTTAAAACAGCCCTATGCAGAAAATGCTATTATTCTCCTCCTTTGAAAGATAAGGATCCTGGGGCTTAAATTTGGCAGGGCAGCACCCTGTGAGTGGAGACGTTAACTGAACACATATCCCTCTGACCCAAAGCCCGTGACCCTCTGCTGTGCTGCCTAGAGGCAGCAGATAGCCCTGGACACTTGTGCTTCTACTGGACAAATTCCAGTCAGTTGAAAGTTGGGAATGTCTTTTATACAATCAATCGGTTATTAAGGAATTTTTGGAAACTCATTCGAAAGCCCTTTGCTTCTCTTTCTCCTATTTATTCCCTCTTAGAACCGCACCTCCACCCTACCTTCTCCACTAATGTCAGCAGGGTGGGCGGCTGAGCTGCTCACAGGAGCAGTGGCTGGAGGCCTGCAGAGAACTCCAGCAACGCAGCAGATAAACACTGTCCCCTTCCCTTGGCCTCCCCTCTCCTGCCCCTGTGGCTCTCTGCCAGGTATCTTCACATCCCTACCCAGGGAAGCCACTTCAACAGACACCAATGGAGGGGAGACAGATGCACATGCAAATGAAGAGGGGCCTCCCTGTGGGAGGGCAGGACCCGGGACTCAGTGGCAGGCAGACAGTAGCAAGGCTGAGCCTGGAGCCTTATTTCAGCAGGGGATTTGCTGAGTGTGGGTGGGGCAGGAGCAATCCAGATGTCTCCACTAAAGGAATAGGTACATCTCATATCTGCTGGCCCAACACCCATCAGCTGTGGGATGAGAATGTGCAGGGTCCTCTCTGCTACTGCCTTGGAAGGTGGGTTCAATGATAAGGAGATGGTGCCAGACATCTGGTATGAGGAAAAGTGTCCTACACGTTCTGCTTGTAGTCCTAAATATGACCCTTGGCTAGACCCCAAGCCTTCTCTACTCTGACCACCAGCCAGTGCTGCCTACTGTTGCTGATTCTCCCCTTGCTGCGCTGACCATGCCACCTATCTGGGGCCACCAACTCACCTAGTGCTAAATGCATAGGAAACCAGCCCTCTGCCCAAGCTCCTTCTCACCTCCTTACTAGCCTTCCTTGCTAAAACCTGGACAGGTGTTCTGAAGGCGCCTGGGCTATGATGCCACTGCCATCACCCTGCATGTAATTTGAAAGAATGTCCCTGTGTAATGATCAGATGGGAGCTTGGGGTAGTCTCAGGGGCCTCATGCATGGAGGAGAAGGCCTGCGCGCCGGCCTCTCTGGGACCCTGGCCATGTACCTTTTGCAGACAAGAGCTGCATCAGAAGAGCAACTCTCCATTTAGGGAATCCCAATAACGTCTTAGCACCTGTACCTGGTGACACCTTTATGAATGTCTTCTTCCTGGACTTCTTTCTTGAACCTATTTAAAGATGAACTTTCCTAAACCTGTTCCTTCTCCATCCAGGAGACTGTACTTAGTATCAGGAAAACATCTAGGATTCAAATGAAATCTGAGGTCAATTTGACAATGGGAAAGGGCAGCCCCAATTGCAAAGCTGCTTTGGACCACATCAGTTCATGAACTGATCTTTTCCAAAGTGGGGGCTGGGGGTGCAGGGATCTCTATCCCAGGCCATGACGAGTGTGCTCCCCATGCACATCCTGGGAACACCCCTCTGGTTGGGTCCTTGCACACACCAGCTAGAGCGTTCTCAGTATCTTGATATCACTGTTAAAAGCTCCAACAGAGCGTTTTTACCATTTACTCACACCCAAGCATACTAGCTGCTCTGGCTTCCTTGGTGCTGACTCCCATCTCCTCCTGCTGCCTCCTGACCTGTGAGGATGGAGGACTTCAGTTCCAACCCCAGCGAGGGTGTAGTCAGAAGGGACGGCTGGCAGGTCAGCACCCAGCACGTGGAAGAGGCTTAGATTAGTGAGGATTGACATAAAATGTAGAATTACTATCCAGTAAGGAACCTGGCCAGGGTGGTGGGTGGGGTGGGGAGGAAAGGGGTTGTAGGAACTGTCTGCTGAGCAGGACAAAGAAAAATATATTTAGACACAATCATAAGTGCTCTCATAGAAATCTTCATGTGATTAAGACAAAACCCACATTTTGAAGTGTTTTATTTGCACAGAATGCAGGTTTGTTCATGTCAAGAGAAACTCAAGCAAATGACCACAAGGCCTTCCTGAGCCTGGAGACCGAGGCCAGCGAGTCCGCCCGGGGTGGCCCTTTCTCAGCTCCCAGCCTGGGCTCCACTACCCCGTGCTCACAAAAGACTCTTCCGAAAACAAAAGCTTCACTCGGAAAATGAAAGAACAGCGTCCCTTCATCCAGGATCATGGAGTCCAGGCTGCTCATGGCACGGAATTTCAAAGGATCTCACTCGTCCCCTTTTGTAAAGAGTAGCCTTTCTAGTCCTATCATCATTCATGCCGATTTATTTTAGTTTATTAAAAATAAAGTATTATCTTATCTTACGAAACACATTTCAGCTGAGAGCACAGAGCTCTTTGAGGCTTCATTTGCATAACAAACTGCCCAGAACTATGAGAATCCATAAAAGAGTCTTTCAAAGAGACCCTTCAGAAGGTGGCTGAATACCCAAAACTTTTAAAATCAGGTGATTGTTATGGCCACCCACAATGTCACTGCCGCAAATGCAAGTTCAAAAAGGACTAGTGAGTTAGTTAGATAGTTGGAGGTGGAGGCCAGGGCTGGGCAGAAAGTTCCGAGCCAGCAAGACCGTGTGCTTGTTGGACAACGACCCCAGCCAGGATCTCATACAGAGAGGGGGCAGGGCTGTGGTGGGACCCTCAAGCTTGACCAAGACACACCTGGACTTGAACCCTGGCTCTAACATTTACCAGGTGCGTCATCATGCAGGGCTTTAGCTTTTCCGTCTGCAAAAAGAAGGTAAAAATACCGACTTTGTGGGGTTAATTTGAGGGCCAGAGTTCAATTGTGCAATCTCATAATAGATTGCCTGGAACACAGAGGTCCCTTCAAATGGAAAGGGCATCACTGTGATGAGACTAGTCCGCAACAGAGGGACAGCCTCAAATCTCTCTCTTGCAATGGAGCTGGCCTGGTCCTGAGCCATGACCACCGCTGGCCTGCTCCCCATGGTGCTGGACAGTCCCCACCTACAGGGGGTTGAACAAGGTAACCTTCCTTCAAACCAAGCCCCCTCCCACATGGCTGACACCCTTGATGTGGCCTTGTCTCAGGTGCAGCCAGCTGCTCGATCACAAGGAGCATGGCCACCTTCCCGATGCATCACTCCCAGGGCAACAAGTAAACATCCGTTTGGGGGCCGAGGTCCTTGTCAAATAAGAGCTAGCATACTGGGGGAGAGGTTGGGCACAAGGCACAGAAACAGCTAGGAAAAGTGGGGTGTTGGATCGCTTAGCTCCAAGAAGAGAAAGCTGGATAAGGGGTGAGAGGCAGGTGAGAGAAGGTGCCAGTTTTGCATGTTGTTAAACATGCAAGGGATTTGAGGAGCAGTTACTGGACTTATACCTGCCATGTTAGCACCTGAATATTCCCTTCCTTTCACCCTTCTCAATCACTCTCTGGAAAAAATTTCTTACAGGTGTACAATTTCTTATATTGAGAAAATTAGTCATTAATAATCATTAACAATACAAAACCCTGTAGACTCTATCAAAAAACCATTAGAATTTATAAAGGAATTCAGTAAAGTTGTAGGATGCAAAATCAACACACAATTATTATCAGGCATGGTCATTAACAACCTTCACTGCTGCCAGGACCCAGGAGGCCCCAGGGCTAAAGTCCACAGAAGCTTGCAGTGACGATCACTGGTTGGCAGGTTGCTTGAAAGTGCCTTTCCTGGGAGGACTGCCAGAGTCACCATGGGCAGCCACGGGCAGCTGTTGCCATTGTAACACCTGCAGCTTGGCCTAGCAAAAGCCCACGGCACCCTACCCGACCCTGCCCTCGGACGTGAAGGGCCACGCTTCTTGGTCACTCACACCCTTGCCCCCTTCTGGGCCTGGCTCTAGGATCCCTGTCGTCAGAGCTCTGGGCAGATCCGACCTGCTTCTGCAGCTCAGTGTATGGTGCAGTGGCCCGCCACCGCCCTCTGCAGCGCACAGAGCCCTGGGCTCTCCCTTGCCGGACTGCGGACAGTGGGGCTCTCGTGCATTCTGGGCAAAGCCACCTGCCACTTACAGGCGCATTTTCCCTCAGCTGAACAGGCGGGCAGATTCTGAGTTGAAGTGGTCGTTCTTCTTACTCATGGAGGAAGACCCTAGGGCTCAGGGAGCTGACATGACCACCCAAGGCCAGGGAGCAGCAAGAAGCAGAATCACGACTCGGACCCGGATTTTTGTCTCCAAACCCAGCAAATGTGAACTATGCTGCTATAAAGAAAAAAAGAAAGAAATTACTTATTTGAAATGATGGATAAAAGTATTTTTTTTTCTGTTGCAAATAACATAGTTAGATTTCAAACTGAAAGTGCCAAGGGGGTTCTTTCCAAAGAGCCATCAGGAAATTTTTGTGTAAAAAAGGGTGGAAATTGCCATTGATGTGTAGAGTGAAAGGGGAGCGGCATGAAGCTGGGGGTGGAGTAGGGAAGAACACTGTGTGGGGTGGACCTGAACCCCATCCTTGAAAGGAAAACAGTGACTTGAGAGGAGGCGGAGGTGTGGGCAGTGGGGGGGCGGGAGGTGTGCGGAGGAAGGCCCCTGAGAGTGTCCTCTAGAGAGGGAACTTCACTGCCTGAAGCCCGGCTGGCCCTGCCTGAGGGCTGGAGCACCTGCGAGCTCAGAGGGCCCAGGGCCGCCTGAGGTGTGGGGTGTGGGGTCTGGGCCCTCACTGGGCAGGGTTAGACCGAGGCAGGAGCCCTGCCCAGCAGGCTGCGTGGCGGCCAGTGGGCACCATCACATCTGATGGTAACTTCAGAGCAGGACAGTCCTTCAAGCTTCAGAAAATCTTAGGACCTTAATCTTCAGCAAAATTTACAGATCTTGAGCACGCAACCCTGTTTTAATTATATCTATAAGACATAGTGCTCTAAAACAAAATGTATACAAATTCATAATCAATGTTTGGAAGGTGTTGGAAGAAGAAATACGCCATTGAAGTTGGTGTGGAGATTGGGGGATTTCTAATAACATTTATTTCACTTTTATGATTTTTTTAAAAATTGTTGTCATGACAAGAAAAACTTTTATTTTGTAAAAGCTTATAATTCCTAAGCAGGATTTAAAACCCTGATTCAAGTTAATCTTGTCCTAACCCTTTCTCCCAGCCCAAGATCATTTTGGTAGAAATAGATCCAATTCTATTAAAGCTGCTTTACTTCTCAATACTTAATAGGATGCAAATCTATGTAATTAATTTAGTTGTTTGCATAATAAATGTTGCTATAAACTATCTTTGCTGCAAGTTCCCAAGTGTTTTGTTATTAATTATGTTTTTCAAAATTGGAGAGGAAAAACAAATGTTGGTAAGTCTGAAAAGAAAAGGAGTCTATTCCTGTTTGTTTATCTAAAGTCAGTTTGGGATTAGTTGCCCTTAGCAATGGATTAAAAGTCTGCAATGCACCATCACTGCAGGAGTGGGTCTCAGAAGCTTGGCTCCTGAGCTCAGGAAAAGCGTCTTAGCTAAAATGGATGTTGGAAACAGCCATTCTGGGCTCTTCCTGGGCTGCCCTTGCTCAGAGCCTCTTGACCTGAAAAAAGAATTGTAATATACAAGGTGGGGTGGGAGGAGGAGCCAGGCAGTCCCTACCCGGGCAGCACGCCCACCTCAGCCCCATCCTCCCTAGAGGGGCAGGCGCTGTCTGGTTGTAGCTCAGGCCTCTCTCCCTCCCCAGGTGGAGCCACTGCAGTCCCATCTGCTAACTGTTCCCTGTCCTCAGGATATGCCTGGCCTGCCTTAGGAAGGTGTTTTCATTGTATTAAAATATTTTCCCCACCACAAATGCAGTATATAGTCATTATACAAAACATGTGATACACAGATATGCAAAAGGAAGAAAATGCAAATCAGCTATAATCCCACCATGCAGAGAAACTCATTTATAACACTTTAAACTTATCAGCATTTCTTCAGGTTTCCCTGCAAATGATATCTCTGTGGTTGGATCAGTTTAGAAATCTACATGTTAAACTAGCTGAAAATCTTCCTCTTTCCAAAACTCATTTGTCTACAGAATCTCCTTCCATTGCAACTTTTAATAAAACTTTAACTCCATGAGACCTGCTTTGAGAAACTCTAGTGCAGCCCTGCTGGTTACTGGCAGCTGCCCCCAGTGCAGCCCCGTCAAGTGGGTGGCCTGACCGACCCCGGGCCTTGCACACTGTGGCTGCCAGGTCCCCGGCACCCAGGAATGAGCTGTGTCATCATCTCTTCCCTGCCCTGTCTGCATCTGTCTCCTGATTATTGCCTCTTTATTTTGCAGCTGCGTCTTGTCTTCATGACGTTTATGTCCTTGCCAGCATCTAGGCAGTTTTATTAGGGAAGAATTATTGCCCTCTGAATGTGATATGCAACCAATGTGAGATGCAGGGAGACCGTTCCAATCTTGTTTAAATGATCCTACAAATCTGAGATACCTGCCTGAAAGATACACCTTGAAGCTCTGGTTAACTCAATTATCAAGTCACCTAGTGGCTTCCCATGGGATAAATGATTCGTTCTGCTTTCTTCACCAGGGGAAAAGAATCGGGTCTTTATAGCACAGGGCTAAGTTTGCCTATAAGAAGTCCCTGTGTAGAACTTTGGTGCATGATCAAGGAAACACTTGGAATCCCTCCTTCAAAAACATCTCCTCCACTGATGCTGGCAAGGAGCCCTTGTGAGATGCTTTGAAGACATTTTGGCCAAGAGACAGATCATACACAGCTCTCTTGTTTTACCCTCTCTTCTCCCCTCCACATGAGCTCTCTAATGAAAATCTATGCATAGGTTAAACTAGCAAAGGAAAGGAAAGTAACATTTATTTTTATGAATTGGAGCTCTGGTTTTCATCCTCAAAACAGAATTTCATTAAACTAGTTTGTACTAAATGGAAAATTCTTATGAGAGTTTATGAGAATATGCACAGGGCAGCTCAGAGCTTAGAACCCAATGCTGGGCAGTACATTCTTTTTCCTTCATTCACAACCAGACCTCCAAGTTTACCACCACCAGCAGGCCAGAGAGCTCCCCCATCGCAGGAGGAAATGGAGTCCCAGCACAAGGGCCCATGCTTGTCTGCAGTGCTCGCAGCATAAAACCAGCCACACGTGGTTGTGTATCACAGGCAGAGAGAACATCAGAAGAGAAAACTATCTGGCCCCTGGGGACTCCCCACTGCAGTCACGTCCACAGATAAGAGAGGAAAGGGGCCACATCCTCATGTACTCTCTGAAAACCAACCATGGACATTATGACATTCTTTTCCTTGATTCTGACTGTCCAGTTATATTTGTTGCCTAACAAACCACCCCAAACTTGCTGATGTAAAATACCAACTATTTACTATGCTTTTGGACTCCATGAGCCAGGGATCAAAGAACAGCATTGTAGGGTGGCTTATCTCTGCTCCACAGGGCGTGCGTCCTCGGCTGGAAGACGGGAAGGCTGCAGTCAACTTGGTGGCTGGGGTGTGAACCCCTCTGAAGGCTCATTCCTTCACAAGGCAGTGGATACTGGTTGTTGGCTGGGACCCCAGCAGAGCTGCGGCCAGAATACCTGGACTAGCTTCTCCATGAGGCTGGGGGCACCTTCACATCACGGCGGCAGGGTGCCAAGAGTGAACATCCCAAGGGAAGCAGGCTGAAGCTGTTTCACCTTTATGTGCTAGGCTCAGAAGTCAAATCACGTCCTTTTCCCTGCATTCTTGTTGATCAAGGCTGTCAAAGGACTCAGCCAGACTCTGGGGAGGCGACAGAGACACCATCATTCTGTGGCTGACGTGTTACAGTTACAGTGTAGGAAGAGCATGTGGGGATGGAGATATTGTCACCTGCCACGTGGACTCATCCCCAGGGAGTAGTGAAGTGTGTATGGGGGGGCAGCAGTGGAGCCAGGGGGGAGACATGAATCTGAGTTTGCCCCAGATGCTGACTGGCACAGGGTACACGCCTGCGTTCCACTGTTAGGGTTCCATCTCTGGGTTAGAACACGCAGCCTCAGAGATGTGAGTTATTGGGCTATCAATGGCTACTGGCATCAACCCTGGACTACTCACCTGGGCTGTCTATTTGTTATATTAGAAAGCAGACAGGAGGGCTGAAGATCGAGACAGGTCAATTGTTCCTTGGTGGAGGGTTTTGGGACGCACTTGGTCTGTATGTTCCCACAGGGCAAGTGCTGAGGGGACTGGAGGTAGGACGTGAGCGAGGAGCTTGGAGAAGACAAGGGAAGGTCCCGATCACACACTGCTTGCCTTGCAATTTGACCTTGATGGACCCTTCCAAGGAGTGAGCACCAGCTTGGGTAGGAATTCTGTTTCCTTCTGTGTAACCATTTTATCAACATCCTGTCTTAGAGTGCTTCCTTCTGCAGGGTCAAACTCAAATGTAAGGTGGTGGGGTGAGGAGCAGGTCTCCAAGCCTTGGCCTTTCAGGTTGGGGTGGAGGTGTGGGGCGGGGAGAGTGGCTGCTGTCACCTTATCACCACCAGGAAAACAATACTAACATGAAGGCCGAACATAATTAGAGGATGTTGCGCATTATGTACAGAAATATCAGTTACGTTTCTTTAGTTGTCGGTGACAAAAAGATAATTTTTCTAAAAAAAAAATAATTTATTTTGCATAATATGGAGCATCTTACAAAAGCAAAATTGGAAACAAGGGTCATAAGCTCTGGTGTCTCTGGGGAACTGAGTCTCAGGAACTATTAACAATGGCATCAGTATCACTGTAACTGGACTGATGGACTCTTACCTTCTGCAGGCTGTGAGTCACTGAGCCCCAGGATCAAATTTCATGGAAGGAATATCTGAGTCACATGCTGCAGGGTGCGGATTCTTGGCTAACAGTTCCCTGAGATCTTCTGGCGGGGATGGGGAGACTGGCTGATTCTGATCTATAGCCGAGGTTGAGAACCACAGATCTAAGACCTTGACACTCAAAGTGTGGTCCATGTGCCAGCAGCACAGGCCCTCCTGGAGCTTGCTAGAGCATGGAGAATGTTAGGCTCTACGTCAAAAATATTGAATTACAATCTGCATGTCACATTTAGGAAGCACTGAACTATGGCTACTATTTTGAGAGCTATTTAAAAAAAAAGAGAAGAAGCGCTGAACTAGATCGATGCTTATGAATCTGGGCAGCATCGCAGTTGCGGGACTTCGGGACACACAGCTGCTCAGGCCACACCAGACTTGCCAAATCAGGGCTTCCGGGGTGGGTCAGAGCCCTGCTGCTTTTTACAAAACTCTGCAGGTTGCTACTAATGAAGAAATCAGGACTCAGTAAGGTGAGGTGACTTACCCCACCACGCAGACCTAGCTCTGTGTGAGGGAGCCAAGAGTGTTTAAATTTTCCTATTTTCTTTTCTTTTCCAACTGCATCTCTCAGAGTCTCCTGAGCTTGAAGGAAGAAACTGTATGACAAGGACAATTCCCGAGAGGACAGTGGAAGAGACACGGTGTCCCTTCAGCTACAGGATTGGATCAGTCACGCCTGGTGGGTTCTGTGTTGAGCTTGTTTCATGAAAATCCCGGGACAGTACAGAAAACCCGCCAAACTGGAGGGAACCAAGAGACCAAAGAATGACTCCAGCAAGACCAGCTTGATAAGTTAGATGAGTTTATTAGAGGTGACTTACCGGGGTGCTTGCTCATGGGGACAGAGGAGTTTCTGCCACAGGAGCTTCTTGCATGCAAATCCACATCTGCCCACCCTGCCGCATTGCCTTAAACCCCTTCCCAGCGAGTAGTGCAAAGTTATTGCACTGTGTCTTTGCTTGTTCACAGTGAAACATACCATGCAGGCACAGCACCATCATCTTACCCTGCTACGCAACCCATGTTATCTTAATGATGTCACCATTTCCCACTGGTGGGGATTTTGGTATTACAGTGAGCTGAAGGGCACTGCAAGACCAAAGCAGCTCTAAAGCAGTCAGGGCCGGTGTGAGCTGGCCATTTCAGGGCAAGAAAGTACTGAAGCCCCCAAGAAAGTGCTGGGCATTTTTTCCAGGCCCAGTAGCTACCTCGGTTCTGTCTAGTCTACTTTGTGACCATGTTGCTGAGCTCTCCAGGCCAGCACCGCATTTCTGTCACGTGATGGGGAAGCTGCATTTTCCCTCAGAGCTGGATGCTCATGGGTTCTGCTTGTTGAGCTGGATTAATATTTTAATGGATTTTGTGTTTTACTAGCTGTTTCTTTCGACCTCTGCAGGATCTAAAGCAGTGGAGCTGGAGATGCAGATGCTCCCATTTAGACAGTTGGTGCAGCCACGCGAGGCCATACCAAGTTCTGCAGAAGCAGAAGCAGTCACTACCATGAACAACCACATTTTAGGAGGCAAAACTTTGAACTCACAGAGTATTGTTTGGTTGTAGAATCAGGAATCTTTTTTTTGTTATATATAAAGCTGCACGTGAAAGACGGGGTGCTGTGCTAGGTGGGGGAACAGCTGGGGTGCATTCTTTGCTAGTTGGTTCTGAACAAACGTAAAGAAATAACATTTGGGCTCTATAAGGGAAGAAAGCAGAAGAGGAAGGCGGCACTAAGGCTGCCTACTACCAGGAATGCTCTGGGCAAAACCGGGGAGAGAGACTTGTGATAGTTCCCCCAAATGACTGTACATGCAGTAGCCACACAGTGGGACAAAGTTGCTTTGAAGACAGAAAGCTCAAAGCAAATGCCAAACCTAGCTCTATCTTTAAATAACCATGATCTTATTTACCCCACTGCTATTTAGAAGCAATGGTATAAAAACATTTTTATAAATAAGAAATCAGACTTGCTTAAATTTGCAATTGTTCAATCAGCCATTTTCATATAACAAATAAGAAATTTTCACATGATCTACAATGGAGCACTATATGCAGATGTGAGTATATCTAAGCTTAAATTGCCCTAGAAGGTGATCTTTTAAAAATAAAACAATTCTGTGGCCAGGTGTGGCCCATAAGCTTTAGAAACAAATAGTTTCTGTTGACAGATACTTAGATGTAGAAACAATTTGGCAGTTGTGAATAATGCTGCAATGAACATGGGAGTGCAAACATCTCTTCAATATACTGATTTAATTTTCTTTGGAGATATATTCAGAGTGAGATCACTGGATCACATAGAAGTTCCATTTTTAACTTTGTGAGGAACCTCCATAATATTTTCCATAATGGCTACGCTAATTTATGTTTCCACCAACAGTGGGTGAGTTCCCCTTTCTCCACATCCTTGCCAACACTTGTTGTCCTTTGGCTTTTTGATAATAGCCATCTCTACAGGTGTGAGGTGATATATCATTGCAGTTTTGATTTGCATTTCCCCGATCATTAGTGATGTTGAATTCCTTGTCATATATCTTTTGTGCAGTTGTATGTCTTCTTTGGAAAAATATCTATTTAGGTCCTTTTCCCATTTTTTAAATCAGGTTATTATTTGTTTTGTTATTGAGTTATATGAATTTATTATATATTTCAGACATTGAACACCTTATAAGATATATCGTTTGCAAATATTTTCCCTCATTTCACAGGTTGATGGATGAATGAATAAAGAAAATTGGATGCACACACAGAAGAATATTATTCAGCCTTTAAAAAGAAGTAAATCCTGCCATTTGCGACATGGATGAACCTGGAGGACATTATGCTAAATGAAATAAGCCAGACACAGAAAGACAAATCCCACAATGATCTCACTTATATATGGAATCTAGAAAAGTTGAACTCATTGAAACAGAGTAGAATGAAGGTTACCAGAGGTGGAGGTGGAGGAAATGAGGAGGTGTTGGTCAAAGGGTAGAAACTCACAGTTTTCAGATGAGTAAGTTCTGGAGACCTAGTGCACAGCACGATGATTGTAGTTAATAATGTCTACTTGAAATTTGTTAATAGAATAGATCTTAAGTATTCTCACTGTGCATGAAGACACGCACACAAGTAACTATGTGAGATGATGGATATGTTAAATAATTTGATTGTGGTGATCATTTCACAACGTACATGCATATAAAACATCCCAGGTACACCTTAAATATATATAATTGTGTATGTTAATTATACTTCAATAAAGTTGGGGAGAAATTGGTTTCCCTTCCTTGACCTGCTGCAGTTCAGAGGTTTGAAACAGCAGCCTCACCACGTGAGTTCTCCGGAGCTGAAATGGAAGCCATGTTTGATCAACGCATGATTCTGTTTGGGGGTCAGAGTGTCACCAGACTCTCTAAGGAGAAGCTTGTCCTCTGCAGAATATTCTGGAAGGACAGGACATCCCAGAGGGAGACTCTGTACCTGAGGGGAGAGTATCTAGACTATCCACATACCCACAATGCCCATAGCTGACCCCCCGGCCAAGACCTTGCCTCTGAGCAGCAGACTCCCCCCTCGACAGCTCCACCTGGAGGGCGCACTGGCATCCCCAGTGAAGGGGTCCCAGTGCCTCCTCTCACCTGCCTGTTCTCTTTAAGTTCTGCTGTCTCAGTAAGTGGCACCACTGTCCAACCAGTAACTCGAGTGCATAAATGTAGAACTCACCATTCACACCTCCCTTTGTCTCATCACTCAGTTTAAACATAGCTCCAAGCTCATCCATTTCACTTTCAAAACCTACTTGAATCTCTCCTTATCCCTTCCTCTTTATGGCCACCATGTGACACTAAGCCACAGCCGCCTCTCACCTAGATGTGACCACAGCCAGCATCAGTTGGCCTGCCTGCCATGTACCCGCTCACAGTCCTGCTTCCCTGCAGTCCACACGCACGCACACTCACACGTGCGTGCACACTCACACATACTGCTACACATACACACCACCACACATGCACACACAGGCCTCCAGGGGTCCAGGTGCCAGAGATGAATGGCATTGCCAAAGGCTGGCCAGGGCAGAAGACGTGGAAGGCCAAAGGAGCTGCAACAGGTGCTGGCATCAGGCATGAAACAGATCCATTTGCTGTCAGCCCTTATGTTCCTTTCTGGTTCCCAAGTGAGCACACAAGTGACAAGGAAGAAGTGGCAAACTGGAAAAGTCCCGCGTGGCTTCTCCTCCCTGACGCTGCCTGAGACACTGCTCGCCACGGCGATGCCCGTGACCTAAAGCGCTTTCTCCACTGCCCCCTCAGATGCCATCAGCTGTCCTTTCACAGCTCTCCTCTGCCAGCCTGGAGAGTCCCCATGGTCTGGGTAGAGCAGCCCTCTTCACATTTTTCTCTAAACTGCTCAAACCCTGGCAGCATTCCTGACACTTCCCCGAGCTGCGCTCCCTCGCCTGCAGCACAGAGACGCAGAAGGGAAGAGCCGCAGCAGGCCCCTCCTGTCTGTTTAGGGAGAAGAGGGCAGAGAGGTGCTGGCAGGAATATGGGTAGTCAGCCAGAGAAGGCAAGGGGGGAGGGGGGCCGGATGGACGGAGAGAGGTCAGTGACAGGCGGAGGGGGAGAGAGGAGGGGGGAGAGGAGGGGCGAGGAGAGAGTTCTTTCGTGAAGGGCACAGAGTGCGCACACCCTACAACACTGGCTGCAAGCAGAGAAAACCAACGTGAGTGACATTCAAGACTGAAACACTCAGCAGCAACAGACACACTCAGAAATGGCTTAATGAACGCATCAGCAGTCTGCAAAGCCACGGAAAAGCCCAAGGATTCTAAGTCCTCTCTCCACTCCAGTCTCAGTGGACCAGCAAAAGGCATTTTCTTCTGATGAAAGGATTTCATCAGACCCTGATGCTCATTTGTATTTTTAATCTGAACAAGGTCGCTGGTTCTCTTTTCAGCTGTGTCATGGAATTCTAACAAGAGGCTTCTCAGTCATCCCAAGAGTGACTGCGTGTTCCCAGACACCGCCCCTTCTCCCAGGCTGGCCTTGTCCTGGACTACAAACCTCCCAGCCCATTACCAGTGTCCTTGTCTGAGGCCTTTACCATTTACCTTGTCTGAGGCCATTACCAGTGTCCTTGTCTGAGGTCTCTACACAGTGTGAGACCTAGAATCTTTGGAATGGAAATATATTATTCTTCAAGAAAGGGTGCCATCGCTACATCAGGGGGCCTTCTATCCCTCACTGTCTACTGGAATTTTACTCCAGGAGGCTGCCGCTCTGTTAGGGATCATCTTTTATCATGAAATCATGTGATTCACAAAGGATTTTTAACTCATAGTGTGACTGGATTTATCAAAATGTTTAAGAGTGCCATGTGACCTTCCGTAGGTCTTGGTGGCCGAGCACCGCACGCCTGTCTGGGCTGCCTCGTCCGTGAGCCAGCGCATGCCGGGAGACACGCGGTTGTGTCAGCAGCGCAGACCTGCGTCGCCCCAGTGACTTAGTTTACATCTGAACCCAGCTCCTGGGTGGGGGCCTTCTGAGAGACGCTGAACTAAGTTGGCTGGGTTAAGATTCACTTGATCTCACTGTACTCAGCCCTGTATGGTTCGGTGGTGTAGACCAAGCGGCTCCACAGCAGAGGAGAAGCCCTGAGGCCATCCGTCCGCCAGTGCGCATTGCCAGCCCTGGTCCTGCCTCGGCGGCTGCACAGACCTACCCCGAGACACCAGGTGGGCAGAGAGCAGGAGGAGCAGCAGGTGGAGACACGTTCTTCACCGTCTGTCCTCACCTGTGACTGACAGGGAGAACCCGAGTGGGGGTAACATGGCTTCCGGACCTCCTGTTATGCCTATTCCCTGAATTTCTATCAAGGCTAACCAAATACCTGCAAATACCCTCTCTGCAGGTATCCTTGAGGACCCGGGGCCCATCTCAGCAGGTGCTCCCAGCAAGCGAGCAAGTGGATCTTGCCCCCGAGCGGGGAGAACCGCTGGGCCAGGCTGTTGGGGGTGGCAGGTGGCAGTGAAGATTGAGCATAGGAAGGAAGGCTGTCACCTTGGAGCCATGCTGGCTGCAAACAGAGCAGGTCGCCCTTCCAGCAACTAAACTGTTCCCAGGTATTGTACTGGGAAGCTCACAGTCCTGGGCCTCGGAACTCACTTCGTTCCTTCTTCCTCTGGTCCACTCGCCCGCAAGGGCATCGGCTGTCCCACAGATGGCAGAGCGGATGTCTGCTCACACTGCACTCGCTGCAGTGTCACAGAAGCACTTGTGCCCTGGCATGGTGCCCCAACGTGAGCTGCTGGGCCCCACCTACCCAGAGGCCCAGCTCACCCTCAGGGGGCTCAAGCCTGAGCCCCACAGAGCTCTCCAGTCCCAGCCGGCTCCACCTGCCACGTCACCCCGACTGGCAGGAAGCCCATGGAGTAAGGGATTAGCCTCCCCTCTCCTCAACACCCTCTCATCCCCCAGCCTGGCCTGCGCTGAAGAACCGAACCTGTCAGAGTCCTCCAAAGTCTGTCCACTCTCCTGATGAGCCATCTTCCCCCATAAGCAACACAAAGACCATTTCCTTGGAGAGGCGCCAGGGCCGTGCCAAGCCTGGTTCTGGTGTGTGAGGTGCGGCCGGGCTTGTGGGCAAAGCCAGTCTGCCAGGGCCTGGCAGCTAGGGAGGGGCTCTCCACTCCCCTGCCCTGCCCAAAATGTGGTCCCTAGACCAGAACCTAATATTAGATCACAGAGTTGCCCACCCATGAGCCCATGGACTCAGACTGGGGCCCTGGGAGGAAGCTCAGGTCTCTGGTCCCACTGAGTCCCACCCCCAGCCAGCACCCCATGGTGGAGGCAAGGGTGGGGAGCCAAGTATCATTGTGGGAACTGTGGCTAGAGGAGAGAGAGAGATGTGCAGAATTCAAGTCTGCCTGGAAGTGAGGCGAGAGATATGGACTGATATTTTAAAAACATACAAGAAGTTACCAACTTGAATATTTCATTATGACTCTTGGAATTCTACTTCCTTGTGCCCTAGGCATGGACATGTTATGCAAGTCTGAAATGTAAATAGGATTTAGAAAAGCTTCTGGGAAGGGTTTTTCTTTTCTTACTATAAAAAACAGTTGACACTTCTGTTCTTCTTCCTGCTGTAAAAGCAGATAAAAGTTTCAGCTACAGATTTTAATTTGTGAACAAAATTTCTGGAAACCTGGTCTTATTATATGCAACTTTAACTCTGAGATGACAAGCTGACAGTGGCTGTTACATGATTGCAATAAGATAATGTATGTGAGAATGATTTTAAACTATGCAACGCTGGGAAGTGCGGGGTATGGCAGTTGATGATATTATTACTCTTAATTCATCTAAATCACTTTCAGGATATCCCATGATATTCAGTGTGGTAGGAAGAGATAAGTACAATTCTTCCAGTTGTACAGCACAACCTGCGTATGAAGAGGGCACTGGGGCGCAATGAATGCATTTCACATGTTTAGAGGGACATGCGTTTTGGGAGGCCAAGGGCTGAATGCTATAGACGGAATTTCTGTGTCTTTCCAAACTTCATGTGTTAAAACCCTTGCCCTCGTGGTGATGGTATTAGGAGGTGGGGCCTCTGGGGGTGATTAGGTCATGAGGGTGGAGCCCTCACACATGGGATCAGTGCCTTTATAAAAGACCCCGCAGGGCTCTGTCACCCTTCTGCCATGTGAGGACACGGCTGGAAGACGGCTGTCTGCAAGCAGGAAAAAGGCCTTCCTCAGACACTGGATCTTCCAGCACCATGACGCAGGACTTACCAGCCTCCAGAACTGTGAACAATGCATCTCTCTTGTTTATAGCCACTCAGTCTATGGGATTCTGCTATAATAGCCTGAATGGACTGAAACATTTAGTAACTAAAAGCGGAGTTTTAAGAAAAGCAGAGTATAGAATTTGCCACCAGAAGACCCAAGCTTCCTCCTTCATGACCTACTCTCACACCGGCAGGGCCTCCGGCCCCATCCCCCACCACTTCCGCCACAGCAACACCACCTCCCACCTCCTCCTCTCCCTGCCTCACATCAACACCACAACTGCCTCTGACCTTCTGCTGGTGCTACGATTACAATCAACTCTTTACCTAGAAAGACTCCAACTCAAGTCATAGGCTTGGCCCTACGTGGACGATAGAAAGAACAACGATTTCTAGAACCTGAGACAAACTGGTCATCTGTCCTTAGAATCTGCTCCTTTCGTTTTATATCAATAAGGAAACAAGCTTAAAGGATAGATTCGAGTACTCAGACAATCAGAGAAGGAGGCATTCAGCGTGGCAGTGATGGGCAGGGAGAAGAGTAAGGAGAGGCACCTGTCCTACATTCCCCGAGTGCCTGATCTAACCACAGTCTTAGGTTGAAACTCAATTGTTATTTTTAAGCATTCAAATTTTTGTAGAAATAAAACAGACAGATAGAAAGAAACACACACACACACCCGTGAAACTGAAGACTAGGATTCAACTGATTTCCCAAAGCTACCCATGGAGTGGAACTTGTTTATGAGAGTCGAGCAGCGTGACTTTCATAACTGGACAGGGGCCCAGGACAGAGACCCCAGGGCCTGTGGAAAGGAAGGAACTGACACAACAGAAAGGGGAGGGCTGAGTTCATCATGGCAGAAATGATGCAAATAGGTGAACCTGTTGAGGAAAAAAGCGAATCAATATCAAACCAAGAATGGTTATTTCTAGTACTTAACAAAGCTCGTTATTTCTCCTTCTCCTCCTCCTCCTTCTTCTTCCTCAACAGTATTTTCTCGTCTCATTATCAATGCAGTATTTTCAACTCTGTCACCTCCACATAACAGAGCAATCCTTTGCTGTTCTCAGTTTTTCCTTCTTCTGTTTATTATCTTTTCGCATCGTCTATAGAGATTTTATGCCCTCTTTTTTCATAGTTCATGTTTTAGAAAGTCAGAACAAATATTTTCCTCCATGCTCCTCTGAACACGCATCTCAGGCAGAGAATCTCACCAAGGTGGAGAGGAGCTCACACTCACTGAAGGACAACGGCCCAGGGAGAGCAGGTGGCGTTGCATCCGGTTATGGTCTGCAGGGTTCTCTGCTAGCTGCTGACCTGGTTTAGCGTTGAGATTGTTTTCTACTAGGTATGTCTTAAGTGTGTTTAATCTACTGTAAAGTGGTTTTTATGTCTGCAGTAAATATTATTGCAACTGTTTTAAAAAGTGCATTGTCTTCACTTTACAAAAGAACCTGGCAGGCTCCAGGCCAATCAATGTCTAGTTCAACGGCATTTCTGCACATATATATCAATGCCATGGCATTTAGAGGGGTTGCAACTGAGATAACTCTAGTTGATTACTTATCATTAAATATTATACTGGACTTTTCATATATCTTTATGTTCCACTATCCCCACCTCTTACCCCGCAAAAAGAATTAGATCTGTCTTACCACAGTAACAAAAATATTTATAATAAGGTCAATACAATAAAATAAGTAATAAAATCAATACTGACCAAAAAAGGAAGAAGTGTTAATTGCTGCTACAGTTGGGGTTGACAACATTCCTATGATTGAGCTTCCAATATGTCTCTAAGCAGCACGAATATATGAACCAAGTGTCACACACTTCCACCCATGGTGCAGATCTGAGAAGAGAACACATTCCTACATGGACACCTGATCCCTTCCCCACTGCCCAAGTCATCAATGAAATTGAGAGAGTTTGGTTTGAGCCAACCTTAATACAGTAGTCCTCCCTTATCCACAGTTTCCCTTTCTGTGGTTACTCAGGGTCAATTGTGGTTCAGAAATATTAAATGGAAAATTCCAGAAATAAACAATTTATAAGTTTTAAATTGCACATCTTTCTGAGAAGTGTGACAAAATCTCATACTGTCCCACTTCAACCCCCTGGGACATGAATCATCCCTTTGTCCAGTGTATCCACTCCATATATGCTACCCACCTGTTAATCATGACTTAGTAGCTGTCATAGTTATCAGATCAGCAGATCACGAGAAGAAGAGTAAATATAAGACAATAAGTATTTTGAGAGCAAAAGAAAGACCACATTCACATAATTTTATTATAGTATATTATTATAACTATTCTATTTTATTATTAGTTATTATTGTTAATATCTTACTGTGCCTAATTTATAAATCAAACTTTATCATAGATATATATTTATAGGAAAAACAAAGCATGTATAGAGTTTGGTCTATTACTTGCTTTGTTTTGGTTTCAGGCATCCACTGAGGGTCTTGGTACATACCACTATGGATAAGAGGGGACTTCTATACAGCAAAATAAGATCAAGTACACAAAAATCCCTAACTATGACTGAAGAAAATACATATATGACATTAGAAAAGATAAAAAGATCAGTAGTCATTATAACAGCTTCAAATTTAAAATGTATATTTGCAACCAATTAGTAATACATTTATAGCAATCTATTTATACTGGGTGGTTAAGAAGAGGGAAAATGATCCTTTATTGACAAATCTGTATGTGCTATCTCATTGCTAAATACTTTGCATGTTATCTCACTGAATCTTCATGATGATCCTAAGAAGTAGTCATATTCCTTTTAGAGAAAATAAACTTGAGTTACTTTCGTTATTTCAGTATTCCCTTTTCCCCTTCTGGGTCCTCCAATATCTTTTTAACACTTCCTATGTACTAAATTTAGGGCTTACTCCATCTCTCCAACCACACCAGTCACTCTGCCTCTGGAACTGAGCCCATTTTTCATCTATCGAGTCCCCGTGGATACACAGCCCTCATCCCTTGTCATCCTCTGAGGTGAGTGTTGATCTGAAAAGCAAAACTAAGCCGTGATGGCACTGCAGGCAGTGGATAGGATATGCCAAGTGCCTGGGTCCCCAGGATGGGAAGAAGATGAGGAGGAGCTTGGTCAGTGAGGTGTCACTTGGGTGCCACTGGAGCATTGAGCAGAGACCAAAGAGGGGAGACCATCAGCTTCCAGAGAGAGTAAGATTAGCCCTCATGCTAATCCTCTCTAAGATTACACCTCTTTTCTTCTGGTCTTTCTTCTCAGTTCAGACCAATGTCAAACCCTCCAGTGAATGGGGCCATATGAAATTTTAGTTCACCTCCACATCACTGAGCATGTCTGACCCCACTAGTCTTAATCATAAACATCACGTTTTCTCTTAATTATATTTTAACAATTTTAACATAACATTTTTTATTTTAAAAATTTCTTCCTGGTATCTTGTATCAATATCTTCCCATGTAGACTAACTCCATACATCACTGAATTGCTTTTAGAGACTCATTAAATATGGCATATTGAGTTATTAAATTATCCCAAATTAAAATTACTCAGAGTGGAGCGGCATTAGTGAAAGCAGTGAAGTAAGAACCTCTAAAATTCCTACCTCCATTAAAAGTAACAAAAATTTGAAAAAAAAATTGTCAGAATCAAGTTTTTCAGAACTCTGGAAATTAACCAAAGGTTTATAGAAAGCTGGGAGCACGGATTCGAGAAAAATGGCTAGATCTTTGTAAGAACAGCACACGTTATTGTGTTTTAATGTACACGGATGCACCCCCGCTCCTGCCCTCAGTGGTTATCTTGAAAACTAACAGCCTGCATTCCTGCTACAAAAGGAAGAATACGGTTAGAGTTTGAGCTTTTAAAGCCTAATTTCCAAAGAATTGCCATTATTTGACCCATCTGGCGGTTCCCAGAGGATTGGACTGGGAAGGCTTCTCTTTATTTAACCTCACCGAGAGTTTATCCAGTGTGAAAGCCTCTGCTGGGGGCAGGGGGAAGATTTGTCACAAACATTTACAGGCATGTGTTCACAATGTTGTGTCTGCCTGAGGTGGTGTACAACAGTTGGATAAAATAGCATATTAACCAGAAAGATTAAAAGGAAATGCTAAAGAATGAGATGATCACAGGGACTTTTAAAATCTCAGACATATTCTTGAGAATATAAAAATTCATACATACGTGTCGGGATATGGACATGTTCAAGACAAAAACCCGGGAAGGCCCTCGGCTCTCACTTCTGGCCAAGTTTGAGGCTCTGTACAATCTGCAAGGGAAGGCTAAGATAGACTTTTGAGCTGCTTGGTTGAATTTTGAAGGCATCCCCCAACATACCTGAGAACTCCTCAGAAGAGACTGGGTTAGTGACTGGTCCCGGGATTTTAAAGAAATATCTGCACAATCATTAGCTAATAGCTAAGTTGAATAGAGACCTCGGTTGCACAATAAAGAATGCAGACTGAACAGAATTAGTTGAGAAAAGTCACTAAACGAACAATAATTATAACAAGAAGTAACAACCACAAATCCTTAGGAAAGAGAACAGAAGTGCTGCCGCATTATGTAATATGAAATGTCTAGTTTTCAACAACAAATAATGAGGCATGCAAAGAGTTGAAAAAGTATGGCACAGGAATAAAGGAACAAATGCAAGGTGATCCTGAGGAATCCCTTGGGAAGATATATGATACAAGACCAGATATTGGACTTACCAGACTGAACCTCTAAATCAGCCACTTTAAATATATTCAAAGAGCTAATGGAAATCATGTCTAAAGAACTAAAGGAAATGAGAATTACATCTCACCAAAGAGAATATAAATAAACAAATGGACATTATATAAAAAGAACCAAATAGAAATTCTAGAACTAAAATGTACAATAACTATTTGACAACTTTACTAGAGGTGCTTAACAGCATATTTGAGCAGGCAGAAGAAAAGAATCAGCGAACGTGGAAATGGATCAATTGAGATTATTCGGTCTGCAGAACATAATGAAAGAATTAAGAAAAATGAACAGAGCCTCAGAGACCTGATGGGGACCATCAAGTCCACCAATGTGCATGAAAAGAGAGTCCTAGAACAAAAAGAGAGAAATAAATGAGAATAAAGAATATTTGAAATTATAACCAAAAAAATCTAAATTTGATGAAAAACATTAATTTACACACCTAAGAAGCTCAACTAACTCCAAGTAAAATAAACTTAAAGAGATCCACCCGGAGGCACATCATAATCAAACTTTCAAAAGACAAAGAGGGAATATTTAAAGCAGCAAGAGAAAAGTGACTCACTAGGTACTAAGGATCCTGAATCACTGTAAGAGATAATTGCTCCTCAAAAACCGTACAAGCCATAGGGCAGTGCTGAAATAAAACAAACGAATGAACAAGTAAACAAAAACCTGTTAACTAAGAATTTTATTCCCAGAAAAACTATTCTTCCAAAATGAAAACAAAAATTAAGACATTCACAAACAAGAACTGAGGGATTTTGTCACTAGAACACCTACCTTACAAGAAATACTACAAGGAAATCTTCAGGTTGAAATGAAAGGACACTAGACAGTAACTAAAACTGACATGAATAAATAAGCAGGCTCACAGCTAAATCCTAGCACTTTGAGAGGCTGAGGTGGGGAATCACATAGGCCAGAGTTTGAGATGAGCCTGAGCAGCATAGCAAGACCCTGTCTCTACAAAAAAATAGAAAAATTTGAGGTTGCAGTTAGTTATAATGACACCACTGTACTCTAGCCTGGACAACAGAGTGAGACCCTGTCCCAAATAAATAGATAAATAAAAAATAAACAACACTGATAAAGCTAACAATATTAGTAAATATAAAAGACAGTATACATTTATTTTTCTTTGTGAAATTTTTTCTTCTGTCTAATAAAAACTTCATAAAGTAATAATTATGTCTTGAAAGACACACAATAGGTAAAAATGTAATTTGCAACAATTATATCATAAAGGTGGGAGGGTATTATTTAACAGCAAAATTTTTGTGTACTATTGGAATTAAGTTGGTTTTAATCTAAACAAGGTTGTTATAAATTAAGATGCCAATGGTGCTCCCTAGGGTAATAACTAAAGTAACTTAAAAATATATAGAACTAGAAATGACAAAGATATTAATATGGTACACTAGAATATATATTATTTAATATATATTTAATATATATTAAATATATAATTTAACACATTAAATTAACATAGGAATTAAGGAACAAAAAATGTATAACACATATAGAAAATAGCAAAACTGGAGATGCAAATACTACCTATAAACAGTTACATTAAATGTAAATGGATTAAACTTTGTAAGTAAAGGCAGATATTAGCTGCATGAATTTAAAAAGAAATAATTGAACTATATGCTGTCTACAGAGACTCATTTTAGATTCAGAGACAAAATAGGTTGCAAGAAAAAGGATAAAATATATATACCATGCAAAAATTTACCAAAAGAGATAGAGATAGCTATACTAGTATCAGACAAAATAGACAAAAAACTTTCATGAAATAAGGGCAATTTATAACTATAAAGGATCAATTTATCAAGAAAATAAAGCTATTATAAACTTATATGCTCTTTACAACAGAGTACCAAAATACATGAAAAAATTACTGACAGAACTACAGAGAGAAATATGCAATTTAACAAAATAGTTGGAGACTTCAATACCCTATTTTCAATAATGGATCAAAAAACTAGACAACATATCATAAAAGAAATAGAAAACTTGGACAATAATATAAACCAGTTAGACGGAACAGACATCTACAGACCACTCCTCACAACAACAGAAAAAATACATATTCTTTTCTAGTATACATGGAAAATTCTCCACGATAGACCATGGATTAGGCTATTAAAAAAGCCTCAATAAATTTAAAAGGATTGAAAGCATATAAACTATGTTCTCCAATCACTAAAATCAATAACAGAAAAAAAATTGGTAAATTCACAAATATGTGGAAATTAAGACATTCTTAACCAATGTATCAAATAAGCAATTGCAGGGAAATTATAAAATACTTTGAGGTAAATGAAAACAAAAACACCACATATCAGGCCTTATAAGACACAATGACAGCAATGCTCAGAAAGAAATGTATAGCTGTAAATGTCTATATTAATAAAGAAAAAGGATTCCAAATCAATAACCAAATCTTTCATTTAAACAAACTAGAAAAAGAAAAGTAAATGATATCTAAACCAAACAAAATGAAGGAAATAATTAAGATGAGTATGTATAAACAAATTAGAGAATAGAAAAAAATTAATGAAATAAAAAATTGGTTCTTCAAAAATATCAACAAAGTTGACTAACTTCTAACTAAATTGATCAAGAAAAAAGAAAGAAGACTCAAATTGTCAAAATTAGAAATGAAAAAGGAGTTGTTACTACCAACCTTACAGAAATTAAAAGGATTACAAGAACAACACCACAAATAATCATTTTCCACAAACTGAATAATTTAGATGCAGTGAACAAATTCTTAGGACACAAGCTACCATAAACTGACTCAATAAGAAACAGAAAATTTAAATTCATCTATCGCAACTAAAGATAATTGAGTTAAAAATTAAAAAAAAAAAATCCCATAAGAAAAGCCCACAATAGATGACTTTAATAGTGGAATCTCCTAAATGTTTAAATAATTAACACCAATTCTTCACAAACTCTTCCAAAAAATAAAAGAAGAGAAAGCATTTCCTAACTCATTTTATAAGGCCAGTGTTAACCTGATACCAAAATCGGACAAGACATCACAAGAAAAGACTACAGACCAATGCCTTCTATGAACACAGATGCAAAACCCTTAACAAAAACTAGCTAATTGAACGCAGCAGCATATGAAAAGGATTATGCATCATGACCTAGTGGAATTTATCCTGGGTATGCAGAACTAGTTCAACATATGGAAATCAATCTATGTAACATATCATCATAACAGAATAAAAGGGAAGCATGATTAATATAGGTAGGGAAAATATTTGACAAAACCCAACACACTTTCATGAGACCAAAGCTCAACAAACTAAGAATAGAGGAAACATTTCTCAACCTGTTAAAGAGCATCTATAAAACACCTACAGCTAAAATCATATTTAATGAAAAACTGAATATTTCCTTCCAAAAATCAGAAATGAGGCAAGTATTTTTGTTCTCATCACTTCTGTTCAGCGTTATCCTGTAAATTCAAGCAAGAGTAATTAGGTATTAAAACGAAACAAAACAGATATGGATTGGAAAGAAAGGAAAAAATCCTCTGTTTGTTTGTAGATGGCATCATCTAACGCATAGAAAACACTAAATACATTCACACAAACCCATGCACTAATCGTTATAGACAATAAATGATTTTAATAAAGATACAGGGTATAAGATAAATATACAAAAATCAAAATCAGTTATATTTTTTTAAACTAGCAATAAATTTTCTGAAAATGAAATAAAATTCAATTTACAATAGCATTAGAAGAAATAAATTTAACCAAAGTAGTACAAGACTTGTACACAGAAAACTATAAAACATTGTTGAAAGAAATTTAAAAAGACCTAATTAAATGGAAACACATCCCACCTTTATGGAGGACTTAATATTGTTAGTATGGCGATATGTCCCAAATTGATCTTCAGGTCTGCCATCCCAATCAAAATTTCTCTGTCTTTTTTTTAATAGACACGCAGATTCAAAAATCTATATGGGCATTCGAGGTAGCCCAAATAGCCAGAACTATTTTAAAGAAGAAAAGAAAAACAGAGTTGAGGTACTTGAGGTACACATTTCAAAATATACTCCCAGACTGCAGTGATCGAAACAGTGTGACGGGCATAACGATAGACATATAAACCAGAGGAATGGAACTGACACTACACAAAATATCCACACACGCATGCTGAGCTGATTTTAACAAGAGTGCTAAGCCCCTTTAAGAAGGAAAGGAGAGTCTGTTCAACACTGAGAGTGGGGTACTATCAAGAAAGAAAAAAATCAACTCACAGACTGGGAAAAGTATTTGCAAATCATACATCTGATAAGGGTCTAGTATAAAGAATAAGTAAGAAGTCTTACAACTCAGCAATAAAAAGGCAGATAGTCAAATTAAAAATGAACAGAGTTTAAACAGATATTTCTCCTAGAACTACATCACTGGCCAATAAGCACATGGAAAGATGCCCCACATCATCAGTCATTAGAGGAAAGCAAAGCAAGACCGTAATGGCAGACCCAGTAGGGCTGTTATTTTGTAAAAATCAACAGTAAGTGTTGGCAAAGACGCTGAGAAGTCGGATGCTGAGAAGTGGGGACGTGGCAGTGCGGTGCTGCCACTTACCACAGCGCTTGCCAGAGAGTGGATCCCGCTCAGTGCCAACATCTTATGATTCTGTGAGCACAACAGGAAGAATCGACATAGAATCCTACGGGTTTGGTGGCTTCTTGAAGTATGGAGTTGTAAATTACCACAGATAGAGCCACCTGTGAATTTCTACATCCTGGTCTATAGTGATATAAACACTAGTAAAAAATAATGGTAATTATAATAACAGTAGCAACAATAATAATAATAATGATGACAGCAACAAACATTTGAATATTATTTACTATGTCGCAGTGACGGGGAAAACCATCGGGCGCCCGGGCGCGGCCACTCACCGCCTGCCTGCAGCTGGCACTGCTGGGGCCAGGCCTTGTCCAGTCCAGTCCAGGCCACGCTCAGTGCTCGCCGCCTGCTCCTGTCCTCCAGCGGGGCTGCTTGCATGATCCTGATTGGGTACATTTTGAATCCCACTGTTGCTGATTGGATGTTAAAGCTTGTTGCTGATTGGATGTTAAAGCTTGTTGCTGATCGGGATGCTTTTTGAGTCCTACCTAGGGTATAAAAACTGGAGGAGAACAAGGAAGGGGGGTCAGAAGATCAGAAGTCTGCTGAGCCTGCTGGAGGAATAAAGGCTGTTCTCTGACTCTCTGCGTGCCACTTGGTCGAGACAAGAGCTGTTACAAGAGCTGTTAACACTTGCTGACAAGAGCTGTTACACTTGCTGTTAACACTTGCCGGAACACCAGATACTAATATAAGTACTTTGCATATACTAACCCATGTAAATCTTATAACAAATTTTTGAAATAATACTGTTTACCTGAAGTTTATAGTTGAGGAAACTGAGTCATAATGACATTAATCAAAACACTCAAATCAGACAGCTAATCAGTGGCAGAGCCAGGAACCAAACCCAAATAGATCAACCCCCAAATCTACTCTCTTAGCCACTGTGCTTGACAACTGACACCTGTACAGTGCTTTAGAGTTTGTAAAGGATTTTCACCTACAATATCTCATTTTATCCTTACAACAGCCCCAAAAGCAAACAGGGCAGAATCATCAGCTCTGTAGATGAGGAAATCAAGGATCAGGGAGCTTAAATCTGCTTCTCCAAATTGCGAACCAAATTCTAGCCCCTAACAGCAGAGCCATGCTTCTCTCGTGGACTAATCCATTCATTCTCATTCATTCTCTCTCTCTCTCTCTCTCTCTCTCTCTCTCTCTCTCTTAAACCTAAGAATACACAGTTCCTCAACAGTGGGGCTCTATAGAGCTTATGGACTGACCAGGATTGTTATTCTACATGGACCTTGTACTCACAAGATACTCTGTGCCTGTCCACACTTTTAGTCATACTTCATCACACAAAGGTAGCGTGTGCTTCTCAGTCCAGTCCCAGGGATGTTTGAGAGATAGGGAGGACCTGTCTACCCCTGGAGGCGGCTTCTGCCTGGAGAGGGGCCCCGATGGATGGGGAGGAAGAACCAGATGGTTTCAGCATGACCTTGGCAAATGGCTTTGTGCCCTTCCCTCCTAATCTTCACCTTGCAAACATAACCAGTTCTCACTCAGCACAAGAGCTGAGGAGCCAGCAGAGCATGCAAATGAGGCAGAGACACTACCGCATGGAAAGAATAGTGATATTATCCTAATGGCTCTGTAATAAAATACAATCATGGGAGGAAATTTACCCTGAAATCATGTTCCTAAGCTTTGCAGAGAAGCCTCTCAATTTCTTGGCCTTCCCCATACTGTCCTCCCAGAAGGCTTCACCCTGAGGGAGGGGTTGCAAGGCCCTTTCTTACTGCCCAGAGAAGAGGTCCCAACTGCCTCTGTGGGTCCATCTCCTTCTAGAAAGCTGCCTTTTCAGCCACAGACTCGCTAAACATATTAGGAACTGTGAGGCGCCTGGACCCACTCTGGCCCTCATGGCTTTAGTATAATCATTTCCATTTGGGGTTGACACACTAACTTGGAAGATGCAAAGTGCTTCTTGCTTGCTTTTCACATCTGAGAACACTTCTGGTATATAATCCATGGAATAAAATTGGAAATCCTAAGCTGTGCATTCCACCTGCTCAAATTTGTGCCTAGGAAAGTATTCTATCTCCTGCTACTTGAGTCCCCACCTATGCCCAAAGCATGCAGATTCCTCAGCGCAGCATGAACATGGACGTATCTGTGCCTGCTAAGCTGTCAGTGCAGTGGCGTTTTGGAAAGGCCGGGGGTGCAAGGTAGATCACGAGCTCTGTGTCAGGGTGGTTCGGGTCCTGACCACAGCACGGAGGAGTGACAGGTCTAGGGTAGGAGGAGAGGGTGGGACTTGGCATTCATTGATTCCCATTTATGTTTCAGGCTCCTATATAACTTTTACATGTTCATGAAAGTTAATGCTTATAACAACTCTCTGAAGTATTTTCACTCTTGTTTTGTGTGTGAGGAAACTGAGACTTACAGAGGTTAATCCTCACATAGAGGCCCCAAGCTGACAGGGGGTAACACCATATTTTTGATTCTTCACCTGTTTGATATCAGTTTCTCAACCACATCACACTGCCTCAACTTACCTTCTCTTAGCCCCGGTTCTCTCTCTGTAATAATTTAGAGAAAATAACTCCATGGGGCTGCTATGAGGTGTGCGGAAGATGACATGGGAAAAGCACTCAGCACAGCACCTGCATGTACATGCCGTTTCCCTTCTCCCTCAGCTTCACAGATTAGGCCCAGGAACAAGGCAGCATCGGGGACACCCTTGCCAGGAGGGTCTAACAATTTACTATTTAAACATTTATGTATTTATACTCGGACCAGTTCTAGGTAGAATTTAATGCAGCCCATAAAGATATATAGAACCAAGGAAGACAAAGTAATATGTAAAAAAAAATGAGTAAAGAAACAAAGTAAAGGAAAAAAAATGAGGGAAGAAAGATGGAGCTGAGGAGCGCAGTTAGTGTGCAAAAGTGCATAGTCCAAGACTTTGTGGAGTTACTGTTTGGGGACCCTCTAGAGTTACTGGTAGCCTCAAGTTGGCTATGAGGTTGGCTGTCTGTTTTGCTGGGGAGAGGCATAGTCGCTCCTGGGATGCCAATCAGAGTCATTTCTCCATGGACCACCTTTACTGAAGACATTCTGTATTCTCAGCTACAAGCGTATGAGGAAATATACCAATGAATGGTCTTTCTTTTTACCATTTCTCAGTACAAGCTAAGGCATACCACAAAGCCCAAGTCACAAAAGGCTTGGCAATGAGAGCATCCAATGGCACAGCCCGGGCACTTGTTTGCAGTCTTATTAACCTAGTGACTGATACACAACCTGGGCAGTGAGACTGTGCTGCTCTCCTGATAAACAACTGAAGTGCTTCCCACCTGGTTCTTTGTATCTCCTTTGATGGCTGCAGGAGAGATTCTATGGAGACTGGGGCAGGAGGAAACTCTTTAAGAGAGCTGATGAATCTGACAAGAGCATGTGCTACAATGCAGCCCTTTAGCTGCCTGGGGACGAGATGAGGAAAGACCAATGACAGGACCAAGACTGGCCACAAGAAATCCTTGGGCATCTCTCATCACAGGATATCAAGGCCTCTAAGGTGACACTTAGTGGTGCCACTTGTACAGTCCCAGACCTCAATAGAAACCAGTGCAAAGGTCACCAGCTCCTTGGAGCCAGGACAGGAGCTCGGTGTCCTGGGCCAGGAGAGGCTGCGCACATCTGTCTGAATGGTACTGGTCCTCTTCTGTATCTGTTTCAGTTCAATGTAATTCAAGTCAGCCAACACACAGAGGACTTCTGATGTGTCAGGTAACATGATAGGAGTTAGGGACACAAAGGTCCTATCCTTAATAGGCTCATAGTCTCATGATGGCAAACCGAAATGTGGAAGCCGTTAACTACAGTATAGCCACACCTATGGGCTATGCAGGTGGCTCCACGGGAAGGGAAAAGAGCCCACCTGGCTGGGGTGACAGGAAGTGGGCTTTATCATAGATGGTACTAGAGTCACTTTTTGAATAAAATTACAAAGATATGGAATCAACCCAGGTGCCTATCAATGCCTGAGTGGATTAATAAAATGTGGTATATGTACCATGGAGTACTACTCAGCCATAAGGAAAAATGATGCTTAACCTTTTGTAACAACCTGGATGGAACTGGAGATCATTCTCCTAAATGAAGTATTGCAAGAATGGAAAAACAACCACATGTACTCACTATTCAATTGGAACTAACTGATCAGCACTCATGAGCACATACAGAAGTAACACTCAATGAAAATCAAGCGGGGGGGGGAGGGGAGAGGGATGGGTGAAATCACACCTAACGAGTATAATGTACACTATCTGGTTGATGGGCACACTTATACTTTGACTCAAGCTGTACAAAAGCAATCCATGTAACCAAAATATTTGTATCCCTGTAATATTCTGAAATTAAAATAAAGAAAGAAAATGCATAGTGATTGGAAAGGAAAAATAATACTATATTGACACAAGACATGATTTCCTATATAGAAAATCCTGGAGATTTCATCCAAAAAAGTTACTATAACTAATTAAGTGAGCTTAGTGAGGTCACAGGATACAAGGTTAAAATACAAAAAAAATCTATTGTATTTCTGTCCAGTAGCACTGAATAATTAGTTTGATATGCACTTGAAATTTAAAAAAAGAAAGACTCCACAAAGGACTGGTCTCCACAGATAGTGGATGAGCTGAGATGAGTCACGTGGCTTGTCCTCCCCACCATGAAGTGGTAGCAGAGCTGAGATGCTGCACTGTCTGCATCTGTCCCCACCCCAGTGTCACTTTCAGATGCAAACCTCTCCACTTGTCCCGCCTGAACACTCTGACATTGTCTAAATGACGAGGGGCTCCTGGTTCTCCCAAACCTGCCAGAACCCTGAAGGCCAGTATTAGATTTGAGATTCCAGTGGAGCCTTGGACCAGCATCAGTTGCCATAACAACCACCATAGAGTGCATACTACTTGCCATCGGGAGACTTTCATTTCCAGTTTAGCAACAGTATTGGATCACAGTTGGTTTTTTACTGTAAAACTCTCTGATGCTAAGCATGTGTCCCCTGGTAATGCAATCATCTTTAAAAAATGTAAAAAATGGTAACCATGAAATCTGAAACAGTTAAACTGTCATTAAGTTGGGCAGATTCTAACACGGAGTGGTAGGAATCTGTATGGTCCTTGTGGACAGGGGACCACACCAGATATGAAGGACAGGTCGAGCTCACCACCAGTAACACCAGGGTGACCAGTTGGGGGCAGGGGTGAATCCAGGAGAGGATGGTGCTAGGAGAACAGTACCCAGCTCAGAATTTATCTCTTCTCTCAGATATACAGCTACAAGTCCATTCCTTGGTCTAGGTGGTGCATTCACCTTAATTTGATAACACCTGTTGGTGTGGACAATACCATTTTCATTCTGAAGCTATGGAATGTGGTTAATAAGAAACCACGCAGGGGATCTGACCTGGGTTTGCATCCAAGCTCCTCCATATACAAGCTGGTGATTTTGAGCTGGTTACTACGTCTTCTTGTGGGAACAGTACTGGTATGTTGATGACATAAGATAATGAATATAAAGTGCAGTGCCTGCCTGGTGCAGAGTAAACTCTCAAGCATGCTGGCTGTTGGTAAAGTCGGACCATTGTCATCAGGCATGAAGAAACTCTGCTCAGCTGGGCAATGGCTGGTCCAGGACTGACACCATCTCTCCTGGGTCAAGGTGCTTTCTCAGCATTGTGACAGCTCTCAATGCACCCTGCAAATGTCAGCAGAAAGGTCTCAGAGCCACAGTGAACCCTCTAACAAAGGTTTGGAGATGGAGTTAGGGGAAGTCCAAAGCCCTTTGTGAAGCTTCATTTCTCTATGATCAGATTAGAAAAGGTTATAGATACTGAGTTGGTATCAAACCTCTGCAGCTAGAAAACTAGAGGCAAAGAACTAAGGAGTTAAATCCAGTGGGGAAGGGCAGTCTTGGCAAAGATCTGAGCCAAACCAAGATCTTGTAATGAAGTCTCAGGTTTTCAACAATCCCTTTGTCCTTTCTTGTCTCTCTCTCCCACCCCCTGGACACTCTTCCTCCACCCGCATTACCATTTCACAAGGGCGTTAATCACTAAAATGTCTCAGTCCAGTCATTTCCCAATCTCCTTCCATGGGGAAAAGTGTCTCAGAGTGAAAGTCCTGGGGACCTGAAGCCTGGGGTTGACTCGGGCAGCCAACCTGGGAGGAAATAGCTCCAATCAGAAGGGTGCTCTATTCTTGCCACTCTCTGACTTGCCGTTATCACTGGCCTCACGGCAGGGCAGGGAGCATAGTGTTAGGAAAGGAAACAGGTAGAGCTTGACTCTAGCACTGGTCTTTATTAGCTGTGTGATCTTGGGGACATTAATTTATCCCCCAGACCTGCACTGTCTAGTGTGAGCCACTAGCCACACACGGCTATTTGCCTTTACATTTCACTCAATTAAAATGAAATAAAATTTTAAATTCCATTATTCAGTAGCACTAGCCACATTGCTCAATAGTTACCTGTGGCTGTTGGCCACTGTGCTGGTCAGTGTAAATAGGGAGGGTTTCCAATGCCACAGCAAGTTCTATTGGACAGCACTGGTCTCAGTCTTAGTTTCCACCTCTGCAAAATGGGTGTAGCCATTGATGGAGGGGTGAAGATTTTTATTAAATAAATGCCTTGTGTGGAGTAGATGCCTAAGGAAATTAGTTTTCTTCCTGTCCCTAAGCTTCATCCTTGGAATTGTGGCCTCTCTTTGGGCTTTGATTAAAAAATATATCTGAACTGTTTGAGAGTGGTTCATTCTGGGTCTTCTGTGGCTTTGGGGGGGTGATCTTGGTCCCAGGGATATGAGCCTCCAGTGCATATGCTGGAGAGGAGAGGCTCACTGGGTCCCAACCCTGCTGAGCCCTGGAGCCGGGGCACTTACAACACAGTAGTGTCAAGCCAAGGGTGGTGACAGGGGAGCTGGAGACAGGCGACAGGTGCGAGCACCCCGCTCATCCCACCTTGCCTTTCTGTTCTCCTCTAGCAGAAGCATCTCAGTGGTGCGAGATAATGGTTTTCCAGTGTTCTCAACCCTATTCCACTTTGCTCGAAGAAGAATAGCCGCTATGGAAAGGCGCATGCTGCTTTCCTTGAGATTGAAGGGGAGAGACAGTTTTCTCCTGAGAAGGTGCAGAGCTGCCTAAGAAGCCAACACCACAGGGGAAACCCAAGCGGCCCTTGGCAGTGTCCGCACAGACCCAAGAGCAAACAGTCGCTGAGAATGCTCGTTCACAGCTCAGGCCAAGGGTTCTCCTTTCTGGACTTGTATAAAGGAAATACTTGCGCTGAGGGAGCAGGTAAAACCAGGCAGGTAGGACCGGCTTCCAGAGAGGCTCTGTGCGCCCCGGGGCCCGGCTCAGCCAGCTCTCATTCCTAAGTGCTTGCGCAGGCCTGCCGGCTCCCAGAAAACGTCCCGGCACTGCCAGCTGCTCCAGCCCAGCCAGGACACAGCCCAGCCTCATGCTGCCCCTGAAATGCCCTCCTGCCCTGTCGCCCCAACTTCCACATAATTCTGTGTCTCTTTTCTGGGCCCAAGAGATGGAAATCAGTAAAAAATTACATTTTTTTTTAAAAAAGGTCTCCCTTCTTGTCAAAAACTTCACTGGCTGGGCACATGTGTATCTGCCTGGTTGTGTCACTCACACAAAAACTAAACACCCCTTGAAAATCACCAAGCAAAACAATTGTGCAGTGACAAAACTGCAAGGACACAAACAGGAAGTCAAGGACGCCCTCTGATGGTGTCATTCTGAGGTTTCCTTTAGCTCTGCAGCGTCCACATGGGCTCTGTGCCGCCGCGGTACCTGCTGACGTGTGTCTGGGACGGTCCTGTCCGTGTGTCATGATGCTGTTGAGAGGGGCTGTGAGCTGCCCAGCATCCTCAACTCCGATTCTGCCTTTCCTGATACGGCTCCCCCATCACATTGCAAAGGAAGAGGAAAGAAAGAGGAAGGAAGCCTGTGAAGGGGCCTGCAGGGGTGAGGGAGGGAGGGCAGCAGGGGGGGTAGGTCCACAGTGAGTAGGAGGGCCACAGTGGTGCCGGCTGCTGTAAGAGACGCCTCCCATCGCGCCCTCCCCAGATGCTAGCGGGGCTTCCTCCAGGCCCAGAGCACTAAGCTGCTGGCCCACAGTCGTTTCTTGTCACCCTCGTCACTGCGTTGGCCTGCCACTCCCCCAGCTCACACCAGGGACCCGCGGTGACTAGCAGTTAAGTAGCGCCGTAGAGTTGATCAAAACTCTCGCAGTTTGTATCTTACTGCACCCTGACAGCAGTCAGCATCACACATAACCAAGCCCTGGATCCTTCCACTCCACTGCCGCCGCCTTCCCCTCCTCTTGTGGCCAATCCTCCTTGTGTGGGGTCACCCAGGGCTGTATCTCCCCCTCCTCCCTGCCCTACCCCCACCCCCTCCATCTTGGTGTGTCCATCTCATGCCATGGCTTTGAACACCACACACATGATGGCTGCCACATCTGTGTCCTCATCCCCAATGTCTTCCTGAACTTGAGGCTCTTATATAGTCATGGGTCACTTAACGATGGGGATACATTCTGAGGCATGCATCATTAGGCAATGATTGCATAAACATCATAGAGTATATGTGCACAAACCGAGATGGCACAGCCTCCTACACACCTAGGCCACACACTTGCACAGCATGTGACTACTGAGCACTGTGGGCCAGTTGTAACACAATGGTAAGTACTCATGCATGTACACATACCTAAGCATAGAAGACGTACAGGAAAAATATGGTATAAAAGATGCAAAACGTTACACCTCTATCGAGCACTTACTAGGAAAGGTGTGTGCAGGACTGCAGCTGCTCTGGGTGGGTGGTGAGTGAGTGGTGAGTGGGTGTGAAGGCCCAGGACACCACTGCACCCTGCTGTGGGCTTTATAACCACTGTACACTTAGGCTCTGCTAAATTGGTTGTAAAAAATCTTTCCTTAATAATACGTTAACCTTGGCTTGCAGTGACATTTTGACTCAGAGAGTTTTAATTTTTTTAAACTTTTTGACTCTTATAATAACACTTAGCTTAAAACACACATTGTACAACTGTACAAAATATTTTCTTTCTTTATATCCTTATTCTGTAAGCATTTTTCTATTTTTAAATTAATTTATATATTTACTTTTACTTTTTAAGCTTTCTTGTTAAAAACTAAGACACTCACACATGCATTAGCCTCGGCCTACACAGGGCCAGGATCATCAATATCACCGTCTTCCTCTTCCTCACCCTGTCCCACTGGAAGGTCTTCAGGGGCAATAGCCTGGGCGGAGCTGTCATCTCCTGTGATAATAATGTCACCTTCCGCAATACCTCCTGAAGGACCTGCCTCAGGCTGTTTCACAAGTAACTTTTTTTTAATAAGTAGAAGGAGTAAAATAACAATAAAATAATAATAAAAATATAGGCTAGTAAACACAGAACCAGTACCGTAGTCATTCACTGTCATGACCGAATACTACACACTGTATTTTTTGCATGTGCTATACTTCTGCACGACTGGAGGTGCAGTGGATTTGTTCACACCATGAACACAAAAAGATGAAATTGTGTAGTTACTTGGTTGCCTACCTATTTGCTGTGTCTCTTCAGCGCTGGGGTGTGAGTGCCGTCCTGTAGGGGGCAGTGTCTGATGCTCATTGGTGAACCCCGGTGTCTGGAACGGCACCTGGGGCAGAGTCCATGGTCCATATACACTTATGAGCGAGGTGATGGACAGGGCAGCAGCTGTTTCAGGCCCGTTCATTTCTAAGATGAAAAATCTAAAGTCCAGATAAGCTGGTAAGTCGCAGAGTGAGGCTCAAATCCAGACCCTCTGACTCCCAGCCCAGTGCTCACACCAGCCCTGGGCTGCCGCTTCCTCTGACGAGAGTAAGATGCAAACATACATTCAAAAGGTGCTTCTTAGCCAGCACCACAGGGCACACCTCTAGTCCCAGCTGCTCAGGAGGCCGAGGAGGGAGGATCCCTGGAGCCCAGGAGTTTGAGATCAGCAACACAGCAAGACCCTGTCTCAAAAACACAAAAAATAGTGCTTTTAAAGGCATTTTTTATTAGTTGTATTAGTTTATTCCCAGAGTTCTAGGGTAGCCAAGGGAGGATTATTTAATTTAAACAGTAAAGAAATCTTGGCTCTCAGCAGTTTTGATGTTGCCAAGACCACATTCCCATTAGAGGAACCAGACCTCAGGCGTCCACCAAGCAGCATTCTGACCTTTGTCCCCAGCCTTTCGGAGGTGAGAGAAAGAGGCTCTCAGGTCAGGGAGGGATATGAAGTGTCCTTGTCCTCGGCTGGGCAAGGGGAAGGTCAAAGAACATGTCCTGCAAGGGCCACAGGCTGTGGCCTATTAGAGGCCCCCGGTTTAGAGACAGGGTCATGGGGAGGGCTGGAGCCTGGATTCCAGGCCTGTCTGTGGCCAGAGTAAGCCTCAGCCTCTCTGGACCTTGGTTTCCCAGAGTATGTACTAAGGCCTGACCCTAATTCCTGGTCCCAGGCTACTGACCTGTCCCCTGTTCCTATCTCCCCTCCCTACCTCCCAGGGCCTAGAGGGACAGCCTCGAGATAGTCCTGGATCTGGGCTCAGCTTCTGGCCAGGACTGCACTGTGCCCACCTGCCTGGATGCTGTCCTGGGTGGGCTGGGAGGAGAAGAGGCTGCCCAGGGCTGTAGCTTTTATTCTCTGAAATCAGTTGTGCCTTGGGAGATTTTATCAGACTTCTCCCAGATCCCTCCTTCTGCAGTATAATAGATCCTCAGGATTTAAGGCCTTACAGCCTCCTCTTCAGAACCAGCTGCTCTCTGACCACTCTGGCTCTCCACCTTGGGAGAACACTTATAGATTCTGAATGCAGAGTGGCACGCCTCAGGGGGTACACTGCCTGCACAGGGCACGCCAGTGCAGGAGAGTCACTGACATTTTTTAAGTTTGGTAAAGACACATGCAGGAGACTTTGGATGTTCTCATAGACACCAAACCTGCACATTGAGGGCTATTACCAGGTGCGGAGGGAGACTACCAGCGTTCCAAACAGTTTGGGAGGTGCAGCCTAGGGGTGTGTAGCACACATCTGCAGTAATAAAAATAAGTTGACTTCTCAGAATGTTAAAGAGGTACTAGAGTGTGGTTTGCACAGTAGGGAAAAGTACAAGTTCACCTGTAGTGTTATGCTGGATGGAAGCCTCCTGGGAGCATCTCAGAGCCCTAGAGCAGGCGGATGCTAAGCTCAGACAGCTGGGCATGAGAAGTGTATTAGCGACTTCTCTGCAACTCTCAGAATAGGCCTGTCACACCTCCTGTGGCTTCCCAGCCCCTCTGATTGGCTCTTGTAGTGTCCCCTGCAACTCTCTCCACATCTTTGACTTTCATATGCAAAATAAAAAACTAGTCTTCTGCTCCATGGGGATTCAAACCAGAAGAAAAAAGAGACTGTCAGCACCCACCCTCACTTCACCCCATGCCCCACCGCCAGGTGGAACAGAGAAGGGAAGCAACGACTCCTCCAGTGCAGTCAGGAGGGAGTTTTCTGTCTAGAAACAGAGATGTTTTTATCTTGCATCCTTTCTGTAAAATTGATATATTTTTGGGGCAATGAAGTTCCATTTGTAGAAGCAAGTTCTGAAAATGTCCATCCGCTTTCCCCAGAATCCACCAGTAAAACAATCCCTGGCTGCAAGAACATTTACCCATTTCCATTCCATGGTGCTGTTCCATCCTTCCTACATGAATGAGTGCTGCATGTCCGCACATGGTACACAGGCCTCTTGCTGTGTCGCCCCTAACCAGTTCTAAGTCCCCGATGTTCCTGTTGGTGGGCCATTCACAGGGACTCCATAGCACCGGCCATGAGCAGGCGAGGGCAGCGGTGTTTTAGCACATTTTCCGAGACATCATTCCTGGAGTCTCAGGTAATCTCTGCTTTCACCAGGGAAAGAACAGAAGTCGTGGTGTGGCTGTGCAGCAGGGGGCTGGGTGAGCTCCCTGGTGCTTGACTTCAGCTGGGATTCCGGACCAACTTTATAACCTCAGACCCACGGACCTCTCCCTAGATGAGATAAGACACAGGTACTCATGTTAAAAATTTTTAAAAAGTCCTTAGGTGCTTTTGCTATACAGCAGAATTGAAAAGCACTGAAGTATCACTGGAACAACTGGTCACCTCGGAGAATGTGCACCAAGGGCAGGAGGCCATATAGTCAACTCATGGAGCCACTTTGAAGACAAGGGCAGAGAGCTGTGAATCTGGTTTTCCAGAACAATGACATGCAGAGGCTTTTTTTTTTTTTTTTGTAAAATTTTCCTGATATAAACACATTTGTGTTTGGATCAGGGAGGGGCTCAGGGTAAAGAAAAGGTTAATTAATGACACCACCATGTGTCACTTCAGATAAAAATTATGCAGTCCTAGCATCAGATAAGTTGTAACATATACTAGAGGCACAGAATGCAGCTGCCACCACATGCAGTGCCTGAATGGGATCTCGAATGTATCTTCAGATTGATCTCCCACTCATCTGTCCTGGAATTGCTTAAAATGAACCACTTGATCATTGCTATTTCTATTAGGGAGAATCTTTCCACTCCCTTCTTAATAGGAGCATAACTGCAAAATAGCATGACTAAGCAATTATAGAGTAATATTTGACTAGACCTCAATCTTGTGCAGACTTTGTGACCATTTGCGTCTGTAACCACCAGCTTCCTCCTAACAAAACATATAAAACTCACCATGCTTTGACCCCATTTTGATCAGAATTTGGAGGCAAGACCACTCTGAGCCTGCCGGCATAATAAAAGCCTGTTTTGCAGTACTCTCGTGTGGCTCTTGGTTTGTTTCCCAGTCCTGTTTGCTGTAACATTTCGATCACTGACAATTTTGTGACTTCCACAGTGGCCTTCCAGTGGAATCTAAGCCCTGTGAACTGAAGTCTGCCATTTACAGTGTACACTTCCTGCCTACCACCTGGATGTCTTCTTGGCCGTCAGTCCTGGGAACACATAGCCTTCGGAATTGACTCAAGACTGCTCCATTTCTCTCCTAATTTGGGTTAGGGTCTCTTGGAATTCCAGCACAGATGAGAGGGTGTGTAGAGCCAGGCAGGAGCCTCACCTGTCCTATTCTATCATGAGGAAATCTCAGTCACCCACCAAATCATTCGTGGGGTCCACCCACACCTGGAGAAGGGATCTCAGGTGTGAGGAGGCTAGAGTTACTCTGGAGCCACTCTTTCAAAATTTCTTTCAAGAAGAAATCGTCGAAGGCCTGTCCATTATTAGCACTGCCACGTCCTGTGATTAACGTCAGGGGAAAACTGTAACTAGCCAGTCCTAGTGAACTACAAAGGGCCCAGACCCTTCGGGAATGAAGGCCTGTGTCCCCGCCAGGTAGAGGGCACGGCCGGCTGAGGTGCTGGCAGACGAGAAGCGCCACACGGAGGGGAGTGGAAGAGGGTGGGTAAGAATATCAGCCATCACCACGTGACCAACTGCACAACCCAGGACTGTACTCGTCAGAAGAATCTCTTCCTTATTCTGTGACGGATACGTTTGTGTGCGGGAAGAGGAGAATATTTTATTTTCTTATAACTTAAATTTCTAAAACAACTTTGCATTTATTTTCTTGTTTGATCCCACCACAAAGGTGGTGGAGGAGGCCAGAACAACTATATATTCACCCTACACCATTGAGGATCCCAGTTTTAGGGAGTAAGCCTTTGCACAGTGTCTGACAACATTAGATTCGATGTTAGATCTGTCCCCAGGCCAGGGATTCAAGGCCTTGAGCTTGTCACCATTGGCACAGCTCAGGCTCCACAGTCTTTCAGTCTCACAAAGGGGTGATCCCAGTTCTCTCCCAGCCTGGAGCCCAGGACTGGAGCCAGGAAGGGTGGGAAAGAAGAAAATGCATCCTCTGTGCCCCTTGCCTTCACAGTTCCCAGGACACGAGACATCCTCCACAAATCTCAGCCTCGGCGGACTCCCTGCATCCAGCCTGGCCCCCTATGGGCATCCCTACAAATCAGCCTGAGAGGCCCTGGGAACACACAGCCAGACCACCCACTGCCCTGTTCCACGTCCATGGGGCCCCACCTCTCACTTGGGCACTGCCTGTACCCTGGGCCGGCCCCTCCCCATCCCGTCCTCTTCTGTCCCTCGTGCCCTGGGCTTCCGCAGCCCCACCACACTTTCCCTGTGGTTCCTGGAACACTGCAGGTGCACTTCTGACTCAGGGCCTTCACGCTCGCCTTGTCTTCAGCCCAGAATAGTCTCTCCCCAGATACCCAATCTCATCTCACCCTTGCCCCTGTAGTGATGCTGGTCCTGGTCGGTGCATTCAAAGTGGCAGCCCTTGCTCTGCCACGACTCCCAAGTGACTTATCTTCCAAGCAGCTGCCACCTGCTCATCTGTGTAATAATCTATTGCTTTGCTCACTGGCGGTCTCTCCTCGCTGGATAACAGCACATTGGAGGACGTGGAGCCTCAATTCTTTTGATCCCTACAGTTTCTCCAGCCCCCAGAGTAGCAGGTCTTCAGTAAATGTTGCAAGAATGCTGATTAATGAAAGAATGAAATGTTACTCATCCAGGGAGGTTGTTTCCTGACTATTTCCTGCCCCCTGCTGCATGAAGTAGAATTGCCTGTGACTTAGGTCCATAAACTGTGAGACAAGCCTTAGCCCCAACAGGACAAGGGAAAGGTTCAGTGATGCTTTGTGTTCTATTTGGGAAGTTTCCCTCTCAACATTGCAGCCCTCCTCACTCTGATCCCAGAAAGACTCAGTGGGATCCACGGCCTCCTGCCCGCCCTCAGCTCTCCCAGCCCATCTGGTTCCAGCCTTTCCCAGCGGCTTTGGACAAGGAAAAGCGCAACTGACCGCCTCCTTTTCTGATTTCAATGTTTTAGATTTTTATTTATTTTCTTTTTACTTTTACCTTCTCTTTTGCATAATAGACTTTTAAAGCATAGAATTCATCCAAGAGCTCATCCCTTAAATACCAGTTTGGACATGCAGGAAAGGAGATATGCGTGTGGAAGGGGGGTGTTTCTCACATTACAGTTCACGGGCTGCTTTCTCTGGGGTAACATAAGGGAGCATCTCCACGCAGTCTCTGTGCACACTCAAAATGTGTGAAAGGTGAATATGAGCATGCACACACACACACGAATGTGCATGCACCACACACATGCCCACATGCACATCACACACAAGCACACATGACCATGCCATGCATGTACACATGTGCACACAGGCACATTTTGTGAGAACAAGGAAAAATGGGACCAGAACCAGACATTGCACAGACACTGGTCACACCATGGCAGAGCCTGTGGAGGGTGCCCCTGTCAGCTGAGGCCTGTGGGGGGCAGGCCCACCATGGAGGAGGCTGCTGAGGGCATGAGTCCCTCTCAGCTATTGATAGCACAGGGTCACTGCTCCCCAGGACCAGGAAAGGCTTGGCGGAGAGGTGGCCTTTTTGAGGAGCTGCCACAAAATGCCAAGTTCTTCCCCTGCTCCAGGTTAATCCAGTCATGGAAAAGAGTCCACTAGAAAGCTAACTAACTGGGAAACTCTGTGCCTGAGCGAGGGAAAAGTATCTTAGCAGCACAGAAAGCCGTGCTGCTATTACCCACCTCTATTCCTCACGTTAGCCTTTGAACGCTTCTCCCAGGACTGCTCCCAGGCCATGGAAACGGCTGTGCTAATACCGTCTGACTCAGTGGGGTGGGGAGGGCGATGCAAGCGCCATCACACCGGCCACCTGCTCTGCCCTAGCGCGCCTGTGCCGCTGCCTTCAGCCTGCACCCCACGGCCTGCCGCCCCTGGAACGCCCCTGGGCCCTCCTGTCCCACCTGTCAAGGTGGAGCCCTTCCTTGGCCACCCAGGTGTCCTCCCACCTCCTCTACAAGGCGTACCCAACTCTCCTGCACCTTGATGCTGGAGAGCAGTGTCCACCCCTGCTGTGACGCAGCTTCCCACCCACCTCGGATCCCGGCTGTAGCCAGGCGTTTCCTTGCGTGCTCCTGCTGTCTCCCCTGGCCCAGATCATGCCCTCCCCAGAGCAGACACTCCATAACACTGGCAGTCACTTCAGCAGCGACTTCCACCCTGACGCTGGTGCATTCTTTCCCGCAGGGCTAACATGACATGTGTGGCCTCACCCTCAGTGCTAGCTGGGCTCTGCATTGTGTCACCATGCCGCATTCCATGCTTGGGAGCCATGATGATCGGCTAGAATGAGTCTCACCTGACCTTCCGCCACCCTGCACGCAGTCTGCCACCTCTCAAACAGGGGAGCTCAGCGGGCTGGAGCGCGCAACGGCTCTGCTGGTGGACGGTGCAGGCAGCGCCAGCCTCCTGAGGGTCTTGCCTGAGAAGTATCATCATCAGACAACCAGACATGGCACCTGCACCATGTCCCCTGAGGTTCTCACACAAGCCAGAGGCCGTGTCTACTCCCCCAGCTTCACCTCTCCTCATTTCTCTCCCTCCCATCCTTTCTTCATCCCTCCTTCCCCCCATATCTATTCCTAGAGAAGCAGAAGGGTCTCTATGGGGCAAGCTGCTTTGTTCTTTGTTATTCTGTGGTCCTCAAACAAGCAGGTGCTGAGGGTGCCAGTGTTCTCGCAGGCCAGGATGGTCCTTTCCCAGCAGTGGCCAGCAGGGAGGGCAGGACTCCCTCTTCTCATCTGGGAGAGGGCTCTGGCTCCCACGGGCGACATTCCGAGAGAGGGGGCGTCTGAAGAGATGATCTGACCCCCTCTGAGCCTCGAACTTCGTCCCAGGGCAGGGCTGCTGGTGGGGTCTGTATAGAGGAAAATTAACCTTCCCAAAGAGAAATCTGGCCTTTGTCCTCAGCTACAGGGAGGTGATCGCAGGCCCCTGGAATGCTCTGCCTGATAGGGGTGCCTTGTGTTCTGGGGGCTCTGGCCACTGGCAGTGTGATGCTGTGATTTATGCTGGGGCATTTATGGTGGGTGCCTATGATTTGGGCCACATGCTATGGATTCCACCTCTGGGCGGGTGGGAGACTGCATGGCAGCCACACAGGCAACGTGTGCTTGAGCTCCAGTAAAATCTCTGAACACAAAGGCTCAGGTGAACCTCCCCGGGTGGCAGTGTGCTGTGTGTGTCACCACACATCATGTCCAGATGGAAGTAACACTGTCTAGGACTCTACTGGGGAGGACAAGTGAAAGCTCCGAGTGTGACCTGCTCCTGAGCAACACCCTCGGTGCCTCTGCCCTGCTGGCTCCAGTTTATAGCCTCACCCTGTAATAAGCTGATTCCATCAGTATGACAGTTTTCACTGAGTCTGAGTCCTCCTAGCAAAGTATCAAGCCCAAGGGTATCTGGGGAAACTCCCAAATTCCCAGCTGGTGCCTGAGGTGAGGGCAGCCCTGTGGGGAGTGTACCCTGAGACCTTGCAGTCCGGCTAATGTGGGCAGGGTCCATGTTGAAGAGTACGAACTGGATGGGATATGGGGGCATTTGCCCTCAGAGAGTAGAAGAAGGCACACTGAGGTCCCAGGTGGCCCACGATGTCACTGCAGGGCTGGAGGCCAGGGCAGGACAAGGGTAGACAGGCTCATGTCAAATTACAGTGTCATTTACAGTGGGCTAGGAGAAGTAGTGTATGCACTCACACAGAGACATGCCCATTCACACATAGACATATGCATGCACACACACAAGCACACATGTATACACACATGCGTGCGCATGTACACCCATACATAATACATATATACATGTGCACATAAGACACACGCAGACATACACGCACTGTCTCACGCTATAGCCTTGAAGAACCAGAGAAAGTCAGGTGAATGACCCACTTACCTCTATTCTGAGTACATGAAACTGTATATTTTTGATTCTCAAAGCTCTACGTGAGACTCTTCCCAGCAGAGATGTAGGGGATGCCCCCAGGCAGGAGAATGTGAAGACACTGGGAGCCCTGCTGGGCTGTGAGCAGGAAGGCAGGGCCAGGGCCCAGGCCTCCTGCAGGCGGGAGGGAGAGCCCACTCCGATAAAGCCTTCTTCTGAGGGGCCGGGTTAGCAGAGCACAGGCCCCCTGCAAGCGCAGTCCTCTCTGCCAGGGGTGTGGGCACTGCTGCCAGGCATGTGGTCTGTGTGCCCAGTGCCACCGCCCTGCCTGCAGCCAGCTCTGGGCCCTCCCCACAGCTGCTCCAAACGCCTTTCCTCTCAGTAGCTCTGGCTCCTCCTGGCTCTGGGTGCATTCTCCAGATTACTCCTGAATCTTCCCAGTGTTCTGGCTTCAGTGTCCGCGCCACCCCCTCCTGACACAGCCCCTGCTGTCCCAGGCTCTCTGCTCACCCTCAGCCCTGGCCACTCCCTGCTTTAGAGTATGTCTTCATCCACAGTCTTTGGAAAATGAAGCCTGAGGCAAAATCGTATGTGCTACCAATTTATTGATGAATACAACTTCACACGAGGAATAGAAGTGAAGTGAGGCAGGCAGCAGAGCCCGCAGGCCTGGGTGCTGTCACTGTTGGGCAGCAGGTGCCACTGGTGTGATTTCTAGTGTCAGGACAGGTGAGGGCAGGAAAAGAATCTAATTACTGACCTCCCTCTGGTCCTGCCTCCTGCCGGCCGCACCCGGCTCGCAGGCTGTGACTGCCAGCTCTCCTGGAGTGCACCCTGCCTTCCCAGGCCGTGCCAGGGCAGACCAATCCCTGCTGAGTCAGTCCACCAGCCTGCCACCAACCTGCTGGTTGTGCTGAGGTCAGGCTCTGTGCAATCAGCAGCTACCTGGCTCCAGGGTCTCGGGGCTCCCGGCCACTGCAGGAGGTTCTGGTCAGAGCCCCAGGGACATGGAGGGAGTCAGGACAGCCCAGGAGGATCTCTGAGGAGGAGGCAGGACCTAGAGCCACATGTGGTGGGCAATGTCCAAGGCCCTGAGAAGTCATTTAGGAAGGAGGGACTGCAAAAGGTTACGAAAGAACCTGAAGAGTGAGAGCAGACAGGGTCAAGACCATTTATGTGAAAAGTTAGGTTTCAGAGTAGCCCTGTGTAAAGGAAAACTCCATTTCTGTTTTTAACTTCTGCCATTTTTGTCTGATGTGGCCACAGAGTCATAAAACCCTCACCACATATGATTCTCTCTGAACACCTCTCCCCACACAGTGGCCTCTGCCCCCTTCCTCACCCTCCCCCACCCCCTTACACCCAGCACTGCCTCTCCCCCCTGTCTGCACCTGGAGCCCAGGAGGTGAGGCCCCCAGATCGAGGATGCATCTCTCAGGGAAGAAGCCTGGTTTCAGGAGCTGTCTCCTTCCTGGTCTTGTTCTTGTAGTCCCATCTTCCCACCTGGCCCAGAACCTGAGGAGGCCCCCCGTGGGCCCTGCTGTCCCCTGGGCAGTGAGAGCAGGGCAGTGACTTCCAGGGCTCTCTCTGCAGCCCGTCCCCTCTGGGGGAGTCAGGGCTGCACCAGGCTGGGGAGGGGAGAGCTGGACTCAGGCATGCAAGGCTGGGTGGGCCTGCGTGGGCCCTGGCTTTAACCTGCTTGCAAGGGTGGCTCTGACACCACAGCCTCAAGCCCCCACTCCCCGAAGTTGTGCTTGTAACACAGGAGGAAAGTGCTCATCCAGCACATTTAGGATTGCTACACTTAGCAGGACTGAAAGTCCAATTTTCACAGTTAAGGCAAATTTGTTTAGATTCATGCATGGTCTTTAATTAGAACAAATAGTCTTAGCCATACAACAAAATAAAATTGATGATTCACTGACAGCTAATCGCTTCCAAGAAACAACAGATGTACTTAAAATGAAGATGTATTTCATGGAGTACTTTTTTTCTGCCAAAAAACACTTCTAGTTGATTGAATAATGCATTATAATGATTAAGCTGTTAGTTCCAAATATGTTCTTAAGAATTTATGAAGCAATCTGTCCTCTGAGCAGCCCAGGGAGGAAACTGAACGGTTGTGAAGTTAAGAGAGAAGTGGGCAGGCGCTGTCAGCCCAGGGGCTTCTGTTGGTTGCAAGTGGGGAGAGCCCGAGGGTCTCCGGGATCGGGGAGTGGGGCTGCAGTGAGGATGGACCACAGTCCTAGAGCCCACCCGAACTACATATTGATGAAAGCCGAGGCAGGGGAAGGGGGACCCACTGCTCTCCTGCTCCCTGAGTCAAAACCAGAACCAGAGGCCGCGGCTCAGGCTATAGCTGCTGAGACTGGGACTAGACCTCAGGCAAGAGGCCCCACTCCAATCCCCTCCCTGGGCCTAGGTGGGGAACGGGGCCTTAGCAGGCTGGGCCAGCGGAGGACGGTGACCAGGGCCTGGATCCTGTAAGTGAGGTCTGCCCCAGTAAACATGTGCGCTGGATGATCTCACAAAACCCACAGGGTCTGGTGGGGGGTGAAGGGTGGGGGGATAG
>VBSM01000639.1:640074-676654 GCA_008086735.1 Cheirogaleus medius | reverse complement strand
GCCGCACCCCGCCTCCCACGTGCCCACTGCCTGTCGGCCGCACCGCCTCCCACGTGCGCACTGCCTGGGGGCCGCACCCCGCCTCCCATGTGCCCACTGCCTGTCGGCCGCAAGGGCCTCTCAAGACCAGCCATTTATTCTACGTGGGCACTGCATGTCCGCCACACCACACTTCTCACACCTAGTCATTTTTTCTAATATCTTCAATGCCCAGAAAGCCCTGGGACGCTTCCTGGAGCCTCCCCGACCCACACAACACACCGCAGCCTCCTCTCTGTCAGCTCTGGGAGGGCAGTTCAACCCCACACTACTGGGGCAGAGTCAGTACAGGTGGGAGAGAGAGAGAGACTTACCACAGGGAATCGGCTCACACAATTATGGAGAGCGAGAAGTCCTGCTGTGTTCCACCTGCGAGCTCCAGAGCCAGGGATGTAGTTCCGCGCAGGATTCAAAGCCCTGAGACTCAGAAGAACCAGGGATATAAGTTCCTGCTCCAGTTCAAAGTCCTGAGGACCAGGAGAAGACCAATGTCCCAGCTCAGGCAGTCTGTCACAGGGAACGAATTCTCCCTTCCTCTACCTTTTTGTTCTACTCAGTCACCCAACTGATCAGATGATGCCCCCCTAAGGTGGAGAAGGCCACGTGTTTTACCTAGTCACCAATACACGTGTTAATCTCATCCAGAAACACTCTCATAGGTACACTCGGAAATAATGTTTAACCAAATATCTGGTTTGGGCACCCCATGATCCACTGAAGACACATAAAATTAACTTCACAGGTGGTCCAGTTTCACCCAGCTGTTGATTCACATGTATAAACTTAACCTCTACTGAGCTCCTAAGTTCCACACGTGTGACTGAGCTTACGTCTGCAGCAGGACAAGTGCTTCCCTCTGGGTCACTCCTCGCTGGAGCGGGACACAGCTGGTGAGACTCTTGGCATCAAAGTCTGCATACACTTGAGAAAGGGATCAAGTTAGCCTGAATTCTCAACTCTAGGCCACGATCTAAAATGTTCAGATCCAAGAACTTTTGAGTTTATGGGGAAGTGCTTCCTCACAGTAAAATGTAAATTTTTAATACTTTGAAGCACAGGAGGAGGAGGTGACCAAACCCTGAGATGTTCTCTTGGGGTGGAATACCAAAGACAACAAGCTCATCTACATTTTTTGCTTCCTCTTACAGAATCACAAACTGCTCTGGCATCTGCATCTCCTGTGCCGTCCGTGCTTTATCTGGGTAAGCTCGTGTTAGAAGACGCAGAGAAGAGCAGAGTAATATTTTCTGAGCTCTCAATATGTGCAGGACACAACCCTGCCTGGCTGACCCTGTCATTTGTAGGAATTTGGGGATGAGGAAACCGGGGCTCAGAGAGGTTAGCTCCCTTGCACATAGGGCCTATGAGCTAGGCTAGGTGTGGGGAATTGTGTAGGCCCTGAGTTCAGAGTTTAAAAGAACTGATTATGGAATTAGTCATTATTTTTATAATTTTATTTTGACATAATTTCAAGTTTTTTTAAAACTTGAAAGACTTGTACAAAGGTAATTAATGCCATTACTTAAATTCCCCGTATGTTAGCATTTGCCATATTTTCTCTGCCTACACACATATATTCTTAATTAACTACTTTTTATTGTAATATGATACATATTTTTTAATTAACTACTTTAAATAAGATACTTTTTTAAAAATTGACTATTTTTATTGTAAAACTCCATCTTTGTGGAGGAAAAAGAGAAAGAAAAAGAAAAATTAGAGAAACTATTACTACCAATTTCTTATATTCTCCTTCAGAGATAGTCTATATATAGAGAATATATATGTACACACACATGCACAGGTGTATGAATATGCTTGCTGTTTACAAATGGGAGCACATTTAGACAGTGCTTTGTACTTTTATCCCTTAGAAAAATATCTTTGAGATTACTCCCCATCTGAGTACATATACACCTCCTTATTTTTAACATCTGTAACCCATTGCATAAATGAGCCTAATTCAATCTATCCCAACATTTATGTGTACTGTTATTGCCAGTCTTTTGCTATTACAGACAGTACTGCGATGACCATGTATGTACACACAGTTGTCCCTTGGCTTCCATGGGGGATGGGTTCCAGAACCCCTTGTTGCTACTAAAATCCACAGATGCTTAAGTCTTCTATATAAAATGGTGCGGTATTTGCAAATAACCTACCTGCAGCCTCCTGCATGCTTTAAATCTCTAGATTACTTACAATACCTAATGCAATATAAATGCTATGTAAACAGTTCTTATACTGTATTGTTTAGGAAATAATGACAAGAAAAAAGCCTGTACATGTTCAGTACAGATGCAGCAATCTGCACTTAAAAAAAATTTTTTTTAATATTTTCATCCATGGTTGGTTGAATCTACAAATGCAGAACCCACAGATATGGAGGGCCGGCTGGACATCTGTGCAAACTTACACAAGTGTATCTGTAAGGATTCTTAGAAGGAAAATACACCTTTCCAATAATTTTTACACCAACAATAAGGAGACTCAGGGATGTGTCCTCAAACGAATGACTATAAAAATAGCCAGTGGATTAAAAAGCAAAAAATATTGGACTATCCTTGTCCTTATGTAAAATCCCATCTCTAGTCTTGCTTGGTCGTCTTTTCATCTGGTGAAGTCAACCAGTTGCCATTACCAGAGTATTATTTATTATTTCCGAAGTAATTTAAACTATATTGGGCTTAAAAATACTTTTTACTTCAAAATAAGATAGTAAAATGCCTCCATATGTAACAGAATATATGCTACCCACATGAATTTGCAACCAAAAAACAACGACATTTTTAAAAATGGTTACTTTAACAGATTTTCATGTTTTGATTACAGGTGATTTTTCATTATCATAATTATATTGTAGTTTAAAATAAATGTTGAGTCTTTTTATGAAGCATTGTAAAGCATTAAAAGTTAGCATTTCTTCTGTTTTCTTTGTGTTTAATTTGCTCATCCTTTTTCAGTGTTCTTAATTTGGAAACTAAGGTCCATACTAATGATATGATATAGTAGTTTAGTGCTATACATTTATTTATAAGCATCCCACACATTTTATATAATTTTTATTCTGTTCAAAATAATTTCTAATTTTACTTTTAATTTCTTTTTTTGAAATGTGTTATATTTCTTTTCTTTTCTTTTTTTTTTTTTGATATGTTTTATTTAGCATTGATCTCAAGGTAGTATCAGCCAGTGTTTCTCCTCTATGTTTTTTTAAGTTTGTATTGGATAGGTATGAATGTTTGATACAATTCACCAGTAAAGCCATTAGTACTTGGACTTTTTGTGTGGGGAACAATTTTAAAATATTAACTCATTTGTTTTTATTTGTTATAGATCTATTCATATTTTCCATTTTACTTAAGTCAGTTCTGGTAATTTTTTTTTCTATTTTCTAGTGATTTTCCCATTTAATATATGTTGTTGAGTTCATAAAACTAAATTTGTTAATAAAATTTTCTTCCAGTCCTTTTAGTTTCTGAGTGATCTATAATGATGCCACCTCTTTCTAACTTGATTTTGGTAATATGTGTCTTCTCTCTTTTTTCTTTGGATTTTAGACAAATATTTGACATTGTTCTTGATTTTCCCAAGAAAAATGTCTTGATTTCATTATTTTCTTTATTTTTTAATCTCTTTTGGATTTCATTGATTTTCACTCTGTTCTTTAATTTCCCTTATCTACTTATACTGAATATGATTAGGTCTACTTTTTCTAGCTTTTTAAAGTGAATGTTTAGATGTTTAGGCTTTTGACCTTTTTTCTTTTTTAATGTAAATATTCAAAATTATAAATTTCCCTCTAAGCACTGTTTTAACTGCACCTATTGAATTTTAATTTTAGTTCAGTTCAAGATATTATCAACACCTGTTTGTTCCATCGGTTATTTAGAAGTGTGTTTAATGTTCACATATTTGGGAATAACTCAACTTTCTTCTAATTAAATTTTAAATAATTCTATTTTGGTTAAAATGTATTTTATATGTTTTTAATCGATGTAAATTCATTCAAACTTATTTTATATACTAGCATCTATATCTTGGAAAATGTTTACATGCTTGAAAAAAATGTTTGTTTTATCGTTATTTGGTGGGGTGTTCTCTTCAAGTCAGTTAGTACAGGTTCCTTAATCATGTTATTCAAGTTTTAAAAAATCTCTACTGATATTCTTTCTACTTGTTCTATTGACCAATCAGTAAAAAATATTGAAATCTGCTACTATATTTGCTGAATTGTGCTGTCCCCAGAACTGCAGGACTCACCTAACTTGATTTTCCTCCCTGAGTGGAGGGAACAGATCCTAGGAGGCTATACAGTAAACTGCCACTAAGGAAGTTTGGGTCTTTGATTTCTGAGTAGTAGACTTAACCATCCATCCAGATGGTTCTGAGAAAACAGGGAGAGTTCTTCACCTCTAACCCTAAGGATGCCCTTATAGTCCAGCGTGGGATCACGTGTGCATGTGCATATGTGTGCACACACACATACAGCTCAAAGCAGTTTACACATGAATACAGAAACATGCTGGTGTCTACCAGGAGGCCCCCGTTCAGGATAGAAGTAGGTCCTTCAATGAGATCCTTTGGCTGTTGACAACACTGTGTCACCTGGGGAAGCCAAGTCCCCAGCTGCAGAAGTGGGCAGCACCAGCTTAGCCTGCTCACTAGGGAAGCTCCTGAGTAGACCCAATGACTGTGAGGAACAGAGTCAGGGAATGAGGAGGCTTTCTGGTGCAGACAGAAGACCCTTTGCCACCCAAGGACTGAGGCTTCAAATGCAGCTCTGACATCCCCCTTTGTGATCACAGCAAAGGCCTCTGTCTCTGTTTCTCCATCTCTTACAGACCTCTGATGTGGGCACAAAGGGAGCAGGTAGGTCTGCACACCTCAATAGCTCAGGTGCATGAATAGGTAAATGTGTGTGTATTATAAGTTCATGGATTTGAAAATAGTTTTGGAAAGTATAAAGTAGTAATAAACTAAGTGTCATGATAAAGACATAGATTTTGTCTTCAGAGGGTCTCTCTCTGGTGTGATAAGTGAGGCTGAAAGAGAAAAAAGCATAGAAAGCTCTGAAAGATACACTTCAGATGAGGAAACGAATGTGACCAGATAGTACCATGAACTAGAAGCAAGAGTTAATATAATTATCAATTCAAAGAATCTTTGAGCTTCAGTGAATTCAAAGAAGATGATCTGCAACTCTACATTTCATCTAAATGTGGTCAAAGAGAAGAAGAAGAAGAAGAAGCTAACACTACAAGGAGAAAGGTTTGGGTTAGACATTAGAGTGAACTTCCAGGCAGCAGGGTGACTATGTTGTAGAACATGAATTGAAGACTTAGGATGCAAATCCTCTGAATGATATTGTTCTGGCAAGTGTTAAGAGCTCTTGCAACAGCTCTTGACCAGGGAAATATCCAAGCAGCACGTGGAGAATAGCCTTTATTCTGTCAGCGTGCTCCGCTGACTTCTGATCTTCTGACCCCCCTTCCTCGGTCTCCTCCAGCTTTTATACCTTTGGTAGGACTCAAAAAGCATCCAATGAGCAACAAGCTTTAACATCCAATCGGCAACAAGCTTTAACATCCAATCAGGAACAAGCTATAACATCCAATCAGAAACAAGCTATAACATCCAATCAGGAACAAGCTTTAACATCCAATCAGCAATAGTGGGATTCAAAAAGTACCCAATCAAGATCACGCGAGCAGTGTGGCCGGAGGACGGGAGCAGGTGGCCGAGCATCCAGCGGGCCGGTCCGGCACACGAGGCCCGGCCCCAGCAGCATGCACCCGCCTGCCGTTGCCTCCAGCTGGCCCCGGACAGCAGCCACGTCCCAGCGCCTGATGGTTTTCCCCACCAATATGAGGAGGCTTCTCAAGACATGGAAGATGCAATGGAGGAGCCTTGAGAATCATAGAACTGAAGGTATGTAATAATAAGAAGCATTAACACATATGGGTGCTAGCCATGAAATGAGCACCATTTTCTGCCTTCATGCTAAAACACTCCTGTCAAATATGTACTATTTTAAAAATGAGAAAACTGAGGCTTCCAGAGGTTAAGTAACTGATTGGAATCTATTATGTGGCATTCTCTGCCAGGTCTAGAACAATGGCGCATTGTCTAAGGCAATCTGACTAATCATTCATTACCCTTATGAGTTATGAGTTGAAGGAGGGACGGGAGACTCACCCAGTGACCGGGCTTCCAGAGGCCTGGCCCCAGATGTGCTGAAAGTAGAGGACCATGCCACCCTAACTCAGGCAGGGATGCTCCTGGGGGCATAACGGTCAATCTCTCTTCCCCGGTGTCACTTGTTATGGGTCTGGAGAAGGGAGGTGCCCAGGCTCTGCAATGCGTCCTCAGCCCTTAGCAGAATGCAAAACAAATAGTAAACACCAGCAAATTGTTCTAAGTAAATGATAGAGTCCTTCATTATAGAAATGCCAAAATGAGACCCAGAGAGGAGGCATGACTTGTGCATGGCCACACGGCTCCTGGTGAAGAGCTGGGACATGCCACACCAAGCTGACTCTGGGCTCTGCCACATTTGCAAAGCACAGTGGGCCTGCCTCTTCTGCCTTTAAAACACAAAGCAAAACAAACAAGGCCTTCTATCTCTCAGTGGCAGAACATCAGGAAGCCCACTTAGCAATTAAGCAAAATGGATACAGGAGGAAAATACATATTCACTAAAAGTGTGTTTGCCTTGCAAACCTTCCACAGCCTCAGTGTCACACACACCTGACTGAGCAGCAGCATGGAGGCTTCCTGGGTCAGGCCGTCTCCTGAGCATGTGTAACAGAGAAGTGAGCACAGAGGGAGGGAAGACTAGCCCTGGGGGAATGCTCTGATCTGCTGCAGACCTCCCCAAAGCCCTCCTGGCTCCTAGCTGGCAGCGCCAGAAGAGAAAGGGTGCACAGAGGAGAGGGTGAGCTGAGGTGTTCTCCAGAAGCCCTGGTCAGAGCCGGGAGTACCCCCACTGAGAGTGACTCCATTTTCTGTCCAAGCAACACGCGTATCTAATGTGAGTTCAGTCCCCCAGCCTCTCTGACTTTTCAGTTTTAGCTTTTTCAACGGATTTGTCATCTGACCAATTTAAGCTGAAATTTGTAACGATTTCCTGGTGGAGGCAAATGAATCTGATTTTGCTTCTTTGACGCTGGTGGTGGATGTGGGGTGAGAAATGTGAGTTTGCCTGTCTGGCTGGGTTTCTCCTGTGGTTTTAAATCTCCTGAAATTGTATCTAAAATTATGTGTATCTATCCCTGGAGAACTGCTCCCCTGGCTTATTTCTGGAGGAGAGAAAGGGCAGAGAGCACACATTCACTGTCACTCTTCACACACACATGTTGTGGGCTCCCCATGTGGCCTCTGCAATGGTGGTGGTGCCCTACATGTGTCTCTTCTTCTCCAGATGAACTCCCAGAGGACAGACTGTGGCTGACACAGTTCTGTGTCCTCAAAGCACAAAATGTTATTAGCAAATAGCGTTGACTGAACAAATGTGTAAAACTGTGCAATCCTGGTAAGAGTAGTGCCTGTTGCCTCCATTCTCTCTGAACACAGAGAAAACAGGATTTGGACTCAGAGAAAAGCTTCCTGGCAGCAAATGCAGGCTGGGCTGTACCTGAAAGGCGGCTGCTATAGACCTGAAGAGCGGTGACAGCACAGTCAGTTTCTCTACAATTGCGCTACCTAATGCAATCAGCCAACCTAGGCCAAAGGCACCCCAAGTCACAGCCCTTTGAAGAGGAGACCTTGGTGCCTGGCTGTGCTGCCAGCATCTCTGAGTGTCCAGGTCTGGGAATTCCTCCTTGGTTGATGATTCAACAAGCATAATGAACACATATTAGGCACCTACTGTGTGCTAGGCATGGGTCCTCACCCTGCTGCTCTGAGCTCATGCTAAGTACTGGTTAAATGGAGAGCACAGCATAGAGCTGACTTGAGGGAACTTCCATAACCCTCTGCCTCAGCTCACCCCACCTGCACTCTCCCCTCGGTGTCCTGCCATGCTGCTTACCTCTTACCTGTTATGAACTGCTCACCACTTGATGCCCTGTACTAGTTGGATAACATCCAAATATTATTTCCAAACGCATCCAGAGAGTAACAAGAAAGACACTTTTGGGAAACTGAGATAAATGAGCAATCTCTTCTATAGCACATCCCAAATACTACTCAACGTTTCAAATTAGATTTCTCTCTTTTTGGAAATCTCTAGGAGTTCAAGATTGAAAAGACCACACCTCCCCCCACTCACCTTGCCTGCTGAGAGCCAACCTTGTCAGGTGGCAGGGAGAAATCAGAGGAGGTGGCTGGACCCATGCCAGGCCTCTCTGGCTTGGAATTGAGGAATGTGGGCTACGGGGATGGGGAGTCTTAAGTGTGGCCTCCTTAGGAGAGAGACTCTGGCCAGTGACTGGGTGCAGTGGGGCAGCCCCAGACAGGACATGCAAGATCTCCATGGGAACCCCCAAAACTTCCTGCCCTCATAGTGTCCCAAAGAGTACAAATGCATGTAAAATATCTTGGCATTATCATCCCTGTGGTAGGCTCTAGCTCACTGACTTGATTTATCTTGAGGCAAAAAATATGACACAAAGTAGATGGGGCATATTTCGTCAAAGAGCCACAGCTGAGCTGGACAAGAGCCAGGTGCATGAACAAACGCAGTCCCATCAGATGTCTTTCTAGCAGAGGGATGGGAGAGCGTTTCCTCTGAACAAAACTGCCCCAAAGCAGCAGCATGACTGTCCTCCTCCCTGATCTCGGGGCAAGAGGCTGTCCCTGCTCACCCTGCCTGTGATGACGAGACACTGAGCCGCACCCCCAGCCTCTGCGCTCTGCAGCAGCAGCCCGACCTCGCTCACCCAGGGGGCAGGCACTATGGGAGCACAGCCTGGAGCGCCTGGGACAGGCCCGCTTGAAGTCCAGGGGAAGCCTTGCTACGCACGCGACCCTCAAGCCGAGAAGTAAGCAGAGGCATGGAAGGTGGCTGAGAGGAACTGCTGACTGAGCAGATATAGGGGACTGCCAAGAACGCCTGCCCATCTAGGAGGTGAGGGTGGGTACTCAAGTTCCTACCCTCAGGGAGTGAAAAGCCTCGGGAAGGAAAAGCTCCACCGGCAACTGAACTTCACTGCACACAGCAGCCTACACGCCCCAGCAGACAAGTGCTCCGGGCTGGGAAGGCAGGCTTGAGGCGGTCGCCCGGACAGAAGGCGCCAGCCTGTGTTCTAGGACAGTGCAATTTTCTCCCAGCCCACCTGGGTATTTAGCAATGTCTGGAGACACTTTTGGTTGTCACAACTGGCAACAGGGGAAAATCCCTGGCAGAGAGTGGCCAAAGCCCAAGGATGCTGTCACATGTGCTACAAGACAGCAGACAGCCCGCACCAGTCGCCCAGTCCCACACGTCACTAGCACCAGGTTGAGAAACTCAACTCTGCGAGATAGCAGGACTCCGTAAATATCAGCTGCTGGTACTATTTTTCCTCTCAGTCTTCTTATTTCTTGTTGATAATCCAAAGCCTCCTTAGTGGCCACTATTCTAAACAGGAGCCTGCAGGCCACAGTCACCTGACTTAGTACCACATGGCACTGCAGCCAGGCCACAATTCCCAGGTCTTTGGGAAATTAGGACTTTAAAAAATATTCATGTGTGCTAGGAAATTTGGAAAGTTGCACACATGACCAGAGCAGGACACATGCTCTGAGAATACACGAGATGACCCAAGCTTTAGCTTGGGCTTCTGGCTGATCTCTGGGACCAGTGCAAGCAGGAAGTGAAGGATAAGGCAGAGTTAAAAACCCAGCCTGGCAGAGTGTGGAAGGGACGTGCAGCACAGGGCCGCTTTGAGAAGACTGGGAAAGGGTTTTGTTTTCCCTCCCTCCCTTCCTTCCTTTTTTGTTTCTCTCTTTCTCTCTCTCTCTCTCTCAGCTCCTGGAATTAAAAATAATCCTTGGTCAAAATATGAACTGAACACAAGCTAAAGAAATATATAACTGTACATGCAAAAAGAACTCTAATCAAAGTCTATCTTTACTCCTTATGAAACCAGAAAAATAAGAGAAAAATAAACCCAAAGTTAGCAGAAGGAAGGAAATAAAGGTTACAGCAGAAATGGAGAATATAGAGGCATAGAGAGTAAGCAGAGAATAAAAAGAAGACAGAGAATCAACAAAGCCAAAGTTGGTTCTTTGGAAGGAGCAATAAAATTAACAAACTATGGCTGGCCTGGTCAAGCAAACAGAAAACACCGATAACTAAAATAAGTAATGAAAGTGGGGACATCACTACTACTTACCTAGAAGGATAAAAAGAATTATGAATGAATATTTCACTTGTATGTCAGCAAATTAGATTACCTAGATGAAATGCATGAATTTCTAGACACATACAAATTGCCAAAACTGACTCAAGAAGAAGCCATAAATGAATGGATTAAGCTACATGCTACAAGTGGGTGTTTAAGGAACAGAAAACAGACCAAGAGACCTGGTCAGCCCCAGAGGCAAAACTCAGAAAGTCTAATCTGGTCCTTGGCATGTGGGAAGATGGAGAAAGGTGCCCTTGGCACACACACGAGACCCTCTTATCCCTGAACCTGCCCTCCTGCCCCTCTTCTTCAGTCATCAGACACTGAGTTCCCAGGGCGAGCTGGCAGGACAAGGGTTGGTGAGGGCTAGGCTTTAGATGGCCATTAGATAGAGATTATAGATACTGTATGATATATGTGTGTATATATTATATAATATCCAGATATTATAGTTATAGATATTACATATTTTATATCTAGATATTAAACAGATTTAAACATGTGAAGAGGCTGCAGACTTCACACTCCCAACGGATCTAGGAATGTTCTATTTTGACACTGGATTTGGGGTGGGATGGATTCTTCAGAAGCAGATGCTGAGTGTTTGAGATATACAATGTTTACAAGATAGCAGCACTCTGAAGGGCAGGGGAGCAAACCGAACTGAAGACAGGAAAAAGTTGCACTGAGATTCAGGGCCCCAGAGCTGCGGCCAACCCAACAACAAATGAAGAGCTAGTAGTGCCCATAAGTTTCCAGAATCTGACCGAAAGTGCTGGTCCTTTGTCTTGCCACCTCCTTAGTCCCCATGTGCAGGTGGCCCCAAGAAGGACATGACCAAGGACAAGGCCAGTCTCTGCAGCTGAGGCTGGACCTAAAGGAGCTGATGGCAGAGACCATCTTCCACCCTCACTGCCCACAGCTGGGCTGCAGCCCTTCTGTAAGCGGGCAGTGCGTACCCTGGCACACCTGTCCATGTCCATTCTGAGAGACGCTCCTCTAGGGTTCTGAGGGCCTTTCTTCCTGCAGAGAAACTTAGAGGAAGGAGGTTAGTGGGATGGGCTGCAGCCACAGCCTCAGTTCAGTAATTGATCAGGGTCAATGACTTCTTCCAAGAGGGTGACTTCTCTTAGTGCCTGCAGGTCCCTGGATAAAAAGTACCCAAGCTTCCCAGCCCACAAACACAGTTTATAATCTAATGGAATTCTTTCATGTCACCTGGCAAAATTACGAAGCTTTAGGGAGCAGAACATCTAACTCTGCAAGGCCCTGAGCTTCCTGGAAGGGAAGCACCAGTTCCACAGTGGGTGGCTGCAGATGATGCTAAGTGAGGCTGCTCCTGACCATGCCCCTTGGTTTTGGACCCATGTTTTCTTTTTGGGATCACAATGCTGTGTAAAGGTCTCTGATTCAGTGCATACCGTGCATCATGGAGGATGGCACCACAGCCTTGCAGAACCTTAGTTTGGCGCTGGTGCATCACAGAACTTTCAGGGGCCGTTCCAGTGTTCTATCAGACCAGCAGCTTCTGCGTAGAGCAATGTGTGGTATCACCAGTGGAAACCATAATCGTCAGACCACTCTCATGCTTCCTTTGCTTACTCTCTTTGTCATGATATGTGCTGCTCCCACTGGAGCTTACCATACTCCACACAGCATGTTTTCTCACCATTGATACCTTTAGTGCCATACAATCTGCAAGACTGTATGTACCCAAGTGGCCAGGCAGGTTGGGAAAGGGAAGAAGTCAAACTGCAAGGAAAACCCAACAAAGCCTGGACCAGCCCAGCAGAGAACTCTGGAGTAAGTACTGCACAGAAGCTTGGGCCTGCCAGAAAACCTGTTCCTGCTCTTGGCTCCACTCAAATTTTATGTCACCCTATACGCAGGTTGGAACAGCATAGTCAGGTGCAGAACATACTGCTTCTAGAACCCAAAGAGACATACCAGGTGTTATGCTTCCTTCTTTGTCATAGAATGCATAAGATGTACTATTTTGTCTTTACTTTGAAGAGAACACCTCAGCATGCTCCTGACTACTGAATTCCTGGAATATAACAGCTGTGGCTGGTCTCTAAATTCTCACAGGCTCTCCCTTCACCCTTTGGTGCATGCCTTTAGAGTGCCCATTGGGCATGACATCATTTGTGTAATGGATCAATATGATATTCTGCAGAATGTCCAGATGGTTCAGATTTTGTCACACTGTATTTGTATCATGGCAAGGGAGTTAACAGAGCCCTGGAACAAAACTATAAATATATATTGTTGTCCACCTTATCTGAATACAATGGTTTTCTTATCCTTTTTTTCTGATTAGATTGGAAATTAATACATTCACCAAATGTGCCTTAAACTGCATTAATCTGCCCTATGGGGTCTTCAGTGATAACCAGGCAGTGAGTAATCCAGCTATAAAATCTGATCTGTTGGGTTCTGCAGGAGCAGATGCTTTGATGGAGTTTGTGGTACAATATGTTTATTAGCAGTCGATGTCAGCATGAAATGGGGTTGGGAAAAGGAAGAAGTCAAACTGCAGGGAAAACCCAACAAAGCGCGGACCAGCCCAGCAGAGAACTCTGGAGTAAGTACTGCTCATCAAAGTACCGCATGCTAGGCTGAAATGACCTGCCCTTTATACTCTTACCTTACTTAGCAACCAGAAAGAAGCTACTGGGGAAGTTTCTGCCATCAGATAAGGTGTCTCTGAACTTCAGGGAGACACTGAAGTTGCCGAAAGCTGGAAGCTTTCCACTGACTGAATTCACTGTGGGCAACCCTCAGTGTCAATATTTAGCTGCTGAACATACCTAAAAACTACCCTGCATCCAGAAACTGATTACTACGTAAGATAACAAGTGCCCTTGTGGTGTAAGTCACAGCTGGTGGGGTTGCTGTTGCTTGCAGCTGAAAGTGCTCCCCGCAGTATGGCAGCAAAGCCTTCAGTGAAGGGGGGTCTCTATGTCTACCAGGGGCCCAACAGGCCGTCTCCCAACCAAACTGGCCTTTACCACCCCTAGGACAAACCTTAAAGGTCAATATTTCCAACTTGTGAGAATGGTAGCTCAGGAAGGCGGAAAGCAGATAAAACGCCCTGTATCTTTGCATCTCTGCGTTTGTATCTCTGCCTAGAAACGCCATCCTCACTGACTGGGGGTGTGGAAGGCCTTGGGTCTGGACAGTACACGGAGGTCCAATGGTAAAGACCACACGTTGTCACGCTGGAGATGACCTTGCCCTCTGTCACTGGATGGTGATACAATGGGTGTGCATGGGCATGGCCAAACTGAAGTTCCTGCTCCTCTGTGACACCTCAGATCTCACTGAGGGCCCATCTCTGAAGTGCCACTTAATTTACAGTCTTGGTGCTACAGGGCTTATATATATTCTCCACATAGAGGAGAATGGTTTTGAAGGGCTTTGAACCACCTGGTTCAAACAAACTACTAAGATTTTCTGGGGGTTTTTGTTTTAATTTGTTTTGTTTTTAACAAGATACTTACTGATTTTTAGCAGCAGTATAGAATTTGATTGTTCTCTAATTGCTTTTATCTTTCTCTTCAGCTAAACTGTAGTTCCTCTAATGGCAGGAAATGGACTTCAAGTTGGAGTCTGGAAGGATCTCTGCATCTGCCAAGTACCACTCACCACTTCCTACCCGCGGCAGTTCTAAAACTTAAAATATAATGTGTATCTTAGTTTTCTTGGCCTTTAATAACAAAATGCCATAGATTGGATGGTTTAAATAATGAGAATTTATTTTTCAAAGTTCTGGAGGCTGGCAAGTCCAAGATCAAGGTATCAAGGTGCTGGCTGATTCAGTTCCCTGGTGCAGGCTTCCTTCCTGGCTTACACACCCTCACTGTGTCCTCTCACAGTGGAGTTGTTGAGTGGGAAGGAGAGAAGGTTCTGCTGGTCTCTTTTATAAAGGTGCTAATCACATCATGAGGACCTCACTCTTACGACCTCATCTAAACCTAATCACCTCCCAAAGGCCCCTTCTTTAAATATCATGACTTTGGGGTTTAGGGCTTCAACATATGAGTGGGTGGGCACAATTTAGTCCATAGAAATATCTAAATTAGTAATTAATTAAGTGGATTTAATGGCAGACTTAACAAGCAAAAAATGAAAGAATCAGTAAATTAAAACATGACAATTAAAATTATCTAAATTGAAGCAACCAGAGGGAAAAAAGTTAATTAAAAATAACAGAACTTCAAAGAAAAACATTAAATAGTCCAACAAATGTATATTTAGAGTCCCAGAAGAAATAGAAAGATAGAGTTGAGCAGAATAAATACTTGAAGAGATCCAATGGGCTCAGCACACTTCAAGCAAAAGAAATACAAAGAAACTCACACCTAGACACGTCATAGCCAATTTACTGAGAGAAAAGGATGTATTAATAATAATTAGAAAGAAAAAACCTTCCATTAAATGGAATAACAATAAGAGTGGTGGTTGACTTTCTATCAGAAATAATAAATGTCAGAGGACAACAAAATGATGTTTAAAATGCTGAATAAAATAACATTTGTTAGCCTAGAATTCTATATTTAGCAAAAGTATACTCCACAAATGGAGGACAAATGAATATGTCTTCATATAACAAAAGTGGAAAAAATTTGTAGCAGAAATATCAAAAGAATGTCTTTTTAGCTTAAAGAAAATTATCTCAAATGGAAGCCTCAATCTTTTTAAAAAATGAATATAACAAAGCATTAATATGCAAGAAAATATAAAACCAATTTTAAAAATTGAATAGCCCTTGGCTTTTAAAAATTCATGTGTGTGTATGAAATTTTAAAAAGCCAAGGGCTATTCTTAAAATACAAATAGAGAAAATAAAATGATGATTGACCCAAAAGATAGTAGGGAAGGAGAAAATAAGAATAAGAAGCAGATGACCCCAATATAAAACAAATAGTAAAGTACTAGAATTAAGCTTAACACTTTCTGTCATTGTATGAAGTGTAAGTGGGCTAACTAATCAATTTAAAAGACAGAGATTGTTAGACCGGACTAAATATACAACAACACTATACTAGGTACCCTTTAAATGTAAGCACACAGATAGATTGAAATAAAAGAATAAAAAACATACCATAATACACTAATCATGATAAAATAAATAAATTATTGTGACTTTATTATTATCAGACAAGGTAGATTTCAAGATAAGGTATTTTACCAGAGATATAGAGAAAGAGAACCAATTCATCAAGAAAAATTAGCAATACTAAATATGTAGAAATCAATAACATGGCTTCAAATACCTAATCAAAAATTGAGAAAATTAAGGGTAAAAATTTACAGATCCACAATCAAGTTGAATATTTGAATACAGCTGTCTCAAGAACTGACAGAACATGTAGATGAAAGAAACAGTAGTTAATTAATATAAATTGACATGTTTCCAGGCTCATTTAATCATAAATTATTGTTATAGAAAATAGGCCTCCTGGATGGACCCAGGGACAAGGTGGCTTTACGTCTACTTTGGAGCCACGGCCCTCGATTCTCCTCTCTCATTCTTATATGACAGCAACAGCAAGATTTCCTAAGCTGTTGCCTTCTCTCCACCCTCTAGAGTTTTCCTTTCACCTCATTCTTATCATGCCTGAATATTAGCTGTCTCCATCTCTTTCTCTTGATCTCATTGTATCAAGCTGATACAATGCTTTAAAAAGCAACATACGTAACCTAAACATTTGTACCCCCATAAAATGCTGAAATAAAAAAAAAAGCTTTGTGGATTCCTAACTGTTAATTTGCATTACACTACATTAAACACAATCTACAGTCGAATATATTTGAGCTAATCCCTTATCTACCTTGAGTTTTCGATGAGGCTGCTATAGGACAATACATTTAATATCTATAGGTGTTTCATCTTTCTGAAAGGGTCTCTAAAGCCATACTTTATAGCTAGTGAGCTCTTAACAAAGGGTTTTACAACTTGGATTGTATCTTTTCTCTGAGGACCTTTCTTACTTTTGTGGTGAGTAGCTTGAAATGAGATACAGTTTTATTTTCAAATCCAGAAAATCTTGGCTCCTATATTTCCTCAAAAACCTGTTGAAAAGTGAATCATATCTTCTTATTTTCTTCCATAGTGCATCTCTCTCTAGCTGTACTTTATCATGTGTAGCCAAAATAAACCAGTTTACATTCTCAACATCCTTCCTGGAAATTTTATTGTTTATATCTTTTAGTTTTTCACATACATTTTTAAAATTTTTCACATTGCCACAGGCAAAATTTTTCTACCACTGCATAACGAGGTTCCTTCCCCTTTCTTCTCCTTTCCAATATTATTTTCCTCCTTTTTCTTGAAACCCTCCCTGGCATATTTCCCAGTCTGTAAGCTTCTACTAACAGTCCTCTAGAAGACCTTCTATTGATAGCTTCCACTTATTTCCTGGCCTTAAGCCAGTGACACATATCTTAGGTTTTTGATATGGCAGCCCTCTAAATTCAGATATCAAATTTTACTACAGTTACTACTGCTACATTAAAAATTTCACCATAATTTATCAGCTTAAACCAAATATTTTACTTTGCTCAAAATTCTATGGGTGAAGAATTGGGGAGAGTTCAGCTGGGCCATGATTGCTTTAGGTCTCCCATGCAGCTGACATAAAATGTCATTTGGTGCTACAGTCATCTCAGCTGGGCTGGATGTATAAGATGGCCCATTCGCTTGCCTGGAAGTTGATGGTAGCTCTTGACTAGGAGTACAGTTTGAGCTTTTAACCAGAACATTTGCATGTGACCTATTCAACATTGTGAATTTTTGATAGTCTAAGTTCTTACGTGGTGACTGGCTTCTCCCTGGAGCTTGCAACCTAGGAGAATCAGGTAGAAATATCATGATCCTTTCTGATCTAGCTTGAGAAGTCATATACCATCACTTCTACCACATTGTATTCCAGGCGTCCTCAAACTACGGCCCGCGGGCCACATGCGGGTGTTTTTGCCCGTTTGTTTTTTTACTTCAAAATAAGATATGTGCAGTGCGCATAGGAATTTGTTTATAGTTTTTTTAAAACTATAGTCTGGCCCTCCAGCAGTCTGAGGGACAGTGAACTGGCACCCTGTTTAAAAAGTTTGAGGACCCCTGTATCTAAGCAGTCAGAAACCTACTCAAATTCAAGGGGAGGGGGCATGGGACCCATCTCTCAATGGCAGCAGGGTCAAATATTTATAGACATGTTTGAAAGCTACCATACAACAATCACTCAGTTTCACAGGTAAGAACTCACCCAGGTCATATGGTGAGCTATTGGCCAAGACTAGGCTGGAACTAGGTTTCCTGAGTGCTTGATAAAGTCATCTCGGGGGTAACCAAGGGCAGAGTTTCACTGACTATGAGTTGGCCCTGCATATCTAAGCCAGTAGGCTGTTCTGGGATCAAGTCATGGCAATTCTTTTCTCTCTCATTGCTCACCATACTTCTATTTCAACCTGAAATAGATCTGGGGAGTCTTTCATCTGGAAATGACTGCTTTTCTGCTCAGAGAGAGGATAGTTTTTAATATCCAACCCATTCCACATGGGACAGCCATCACTCTCCTTTCCTCCTCTTCCTGGCTGTGGGACAAACAGAGCAGTGAGCTGTGTTCCTTACTGAAAACCACTAGGGCTCTCTATATAAATCCCAGTTGTATTCTGCTGGACTTTGGGCAATTTATGAAGCTATGAAGTCATTAGCTATGAAGTCAATGACCTGTAGTAAGCACTGGAGCCCATGAGAATGGAGAAAGTTGCAGTCCTTGAGAAGAGCAAAGGAGAGGCTGGTGAGGGTTTAGCCTGCATGCTGAATGAGAGCATGAGACGTGATTTCATCAGCATGCAAGAATCCTCTCTGACAACTGGGTATTTATGAACTACCTTCCAATCATGATGATTATGACAGTCGAGTTATGACTTACTTGTCAATAAAGGCACTTTCTTCCTGGTTTTAGACTAAATGCAGGCAAACTTTCCCACTTGGGAGATATAAGAAGCTTTAAGATGGCAGGTGGGGCCGGGCACGGTGGCTCACACTTATAATGCTAGCACTCTAGGAGGCCGAAGCGGGTGGATCACTCAACGTCAGGAGTTCGAAATCAGCCTGAGCAAGAGCGAGATCCCATCTCTATTAAATATAAAGAAATTAATTGGCCAACTAAAAATATATATAGAAGAAAAAATTATGCAGGCATGGTGGTGCATGCCTGTTGTCCCAGCTACTCGGGAGGCTGAGGCAGGAGGATCGCTTGAGCCCAGGAGTTTGAGGTTGCTGTGAGCTAGGCTGATGCCACGGCACTCTAGCCCGGGCAACAGAGTGAGACTCTGTCTCAAAAAAAAAAAAAAAAAAAAAAAGATAGCAGGTGGTTAAGACCTCAAACAAAGCAATTAGAACACTTTTTAAAAAACTAATAAGAATCAAGAGAATAGCTTGCTTAAAAACTTGGGGTCCTTAGTGATCTGCACTATTTTGATTCAGCCTAACAGTCCTGATAGGTTAACACAATTCCTAAAGAAATGGAAAAGGGCTGGGGTTTGGCCTGCAACAAGGACCACTACAGCCAATCAGTGCAGAATTAACAGAGGACTTCAACAACTTTTTTTCTTGTAGATTTGCCTTTACAAATCCCACCCTTACCTTTGGTCTGGGAAATGATCTTTACAAGAATACTCTCCCCTGTATGTATCTTTAGAAGAGTGCCTCTCCAATGCCATAAAATATTTGTTTCCAAGTTAGTCTCTGACGGTTAATCTGAGGATACCATCTCACAGGACTTAACCATCTGCCTTTCTTGCTTACCAAGCAGTCAAATAGCTGAATTTTCAGCATGTCTCGGAGCCATTATTTTTTGTTTGTCATTGTTATATTGTAACTACTTTGAAAAGTAGTGAAAAAAATATGTAATGATTAAGATGCTTCCAATGATAACTGTGCTGAATTCAGCCAAAATAAAAAGAAAAAAGTCCACAGAGATTAAATAGCCCAAAGATCATGTAACCTGAGTTGTAGATTAGCTAACAGGAACACCCAAAGCTCACAGAAACTTGACTCTGTAGGAAAACTACAGTGACATTGTCATTACCTTTGTCCCTTTGAGTTTCTAAGGACTCAGAGTGTCCTGCAATAAGCATCATAACCGGTCAGAACTGCAAGATCATATGGGCAACCAGCTCACTTTGCTGCAGCCCAAGAGATCACATGACTTGTCAAGGTCACTGGGTGAAGTCTTAGTGGAAAAGCTGACGCTGTGGGTTGGGAAGTGACTCATGGTAACAAGTCACTCCTGACACCTCAGGTGGCCCAATGCACAGCTCATCTGGGTAGTCACTCTATACATTACTGGGTTAAAACGCTGTTGGGCACAAGCACCAGCTGCAGCCTTTGGAACTGAAGACCTAGTGAAAGCCTGATTCGGATTTATCTCAAAACTAATGTGATGGGGAGACCCAGGGCTTTAGAGACAGAAACATCTGGTTCAAATCCCAGCTCTAACTCCTGAAAGAACAGTGATTTGGAGGGAAATTATTAACTTCTTGCCTGTTAGTGTGGATTTAAATCACCTGGAAAACTTACTAAAAACTCAGATACTTCACCTGGTAAATATTTTACTTGTTTATTCTCAAAGCTAAGACACCACACCTGGTTCAAGGGAGACAACGGGGAGGCAGTCAGTGGTCCCTTGGGGGAGAAAACAGTCAAATAAACATTTGCATTGGATGTGTAAGTGATGTAACAGTAGAAACAGATGGTGCCAGTGGATAAAATATGTAAATGTAAAGTAATCAAAATTTCAAATCAATGTGCCTTGCAAGTGCAAAGAAAAAAATAACTATTGTGAGTTTGGTTCACTGTAGACTTCATAGCGAAAATAACATCTCCTGGTGTGTTTTCCTGCTATATCATCTGGAAAGGTATTTATCCTCCCTCTGACTTAGTTTATGTATAAAATGGGGACAATAATAGCAACAGCAGGTTGTTATGAATGTATAATAACTTAATTTTAGTAAGTCACTTAAAATTGGCATTTTAGTAAGAATCCAGTAAATGTTAGATATTATATTCATTTAAAAATGTGAAGGTCTCAGCAGTTAGAGAAGGGCAAGAGCAGCGCTCTAGGCAGACGGGCGCGGGTGCAGACTTACAAAAGTGTGGAGCACGCTCAGGGCATGGGGTAGTCCAATATTCGTGTAGCGTCTGCATGTCAGGCACAGTGCTAAGCACTTTAATGGATTACCTCATTTAATATTATTTTCCAGATGAGGAAACTAAGGCCTGCACCATGGTGCCGACAGAACAAAGTCATCATTCTCATGCTCTCTGCAGCTTCCAGAAAACATGTCCGACAATAGAGATTACACTGTTTTGTCTTTCTGCCAAGGCACAATGTCTCTCTGGCATGCCCCTGCCATTTATGTCATGGCGCATGTGGTTTCTGGTCTCCCACTGGGCTCCCCTTGCAGGGCTTGATGAAGAGTGGATGTGCAGTGAGGTGCCTACTACATGCCAGTCACATGGCCACATTCTGGAAGGTTCCATGACCCATACCTCACCACCAGCCTACACCACCCTGACCCTGCTTCCTCATTAGGGGAACACAGAGATGGTGGTGTTTATTCACCCAGGGTTCAGCCAGGATGCCATGAAGAGCACCAGGTCTGGAAAAGCAACATCTGAGTCCCAAACTGGGCAAGCCCCTTCATCTTCCAGGTCTAGCTGAGGAGGTCGGCTGGGACAATGCCAGAGTGCCCTGTGAACAGGGCAGTGCTGGGCTAGCACAGAGGGCTGAAGGCAAGGTTGGCGCGGTAGTGAAGAGCAGTGCACTTGGCTGGGCACGAGCTCCCTGCTGGCTTTGTTTCCATACATCACCCTCATTCAGGCTGTGAGCTTCATCCCACTAGGCTCACAGGAAATTCAAAATCTGTCATTTACCACCCATCAGTTTACACTTTTCTTTGCAAGAGCTTCTGATGTGTCTGTCCATGTGGCCCTTTCAGGCCTGGGGACTTTATAGTGCCTAGGCCTAGTCAAGGTCTAGGGACTTTAGGGCTGGGAACACTGGTGCCAGGGGCATGTCTCCCTGGGCATCCTGTCAACCTCTGCAGCATGGCCAGGGAGCTTGGATGGGTCCTGGCTCCCATGCAGCTCCAGGTATCTTTTCTTGACCTCGGTCCCAGGACATCTCTCCCCTGCTCTCTTGGCTTTCTCACCCTCCCCACACTTCACTCCTAAACATTTAGCATCCTCTCTGTGATGCACTTTGGCTCTTAGAATTGACAGGAATGGTCCCTAACCTTAGGCTGCTTTTGATCTCTGCCTTGAGACAACCCCCTGGCCATGGAATCACAAACATGAAAGGGCCAGACTCTGCCTGAAATGGGGGGTCAGGTGAGGAAGGAAAAAAGATTAAGAGAACAATAAAAATAGTATATCATCTTGCCACATAGATAAGTAGTCATGCAAGCCAAAGATGTGAAAGGGAAAACATCTGTCAGAAGTAGTAAGATCCAAGTTCAAATCCTGGCACTATCTACTGCTAGGTGTGTGACCTCAGGTAAGTTACTCAACTTCTCTGAACCTGTCTTTAGAAACCTCCATTTCTACATGTGAAGTGAGAATCCACACTGTGTACACCATGGAGCTGGGAGGATTCAATGAGGTAATAATATCACATGCAGAGTGTCTAGTGCTGTGATCAGTGTTTGTGAGCTACTCTGTCTGGCTGAGTTCTCCTTAGTGAATGCATTATATTGGCAAAAGTTATTCATAAATAAGTCAGTAAACTCTTCATGTGTATTTTCGAGATTGAATTATTGACAGGGTTAAAGTATATCTTAGCAGCTACAGAAAGTACAGGTTTCCCAGGAGGAGTGACAGCTGTCTCTGGAGGGCCCCTTGTGAGTGGACAGAAACGGTCCCTCCACCGCACTGTGTCCCTGAGCCCTAGGGAGAGCACAGTGTGCCAAAAACAGCCCCATGAGGGCCAGGAAGCCTGCGCGAGGCAGTTATGCAACTGCACTCCCATCGCTGGAGGTGGCACATTCACAGCGCTTCTGTAGACCGAGGCTGGACCCCGCCCTCCCTGGCGTGATCCACATGCTCCTGGGTTCCCCTGCCCTTTGGGGAGTGTGGGCCTGCTGGAGGGAATTTCTTTCAGGTCAGGTTCCCAAGATAGAGACACCAGAGCAGATGGAAAACCAGCCACTGTGTTCTCGGGCTTCCCTCATGGCACATGAAGCCTGAGGGCATAGACAGGGAACTAATAATGTGCCGCATGTGGTTATAAAAGGTAAATAAACAGACAGAAATGTAACCAGGAATGTTGACTTCATGTGATGGTACTTATGGCTCTGACAAAATGATTGGATTTGTGAACTGGCCTTAAACCCAGAGGAACTGAGAGCTGAGGACAACAGCATTGTCTGTCGGTTGCCAGGTTTTCAGACCCTGGGAAGGCCAAGGGGGGTCAGGGGAGAGGGAGGAGGGTCTAGGCCAAGTGACTTGAGAGGTTCAGCATTATCTTTCCCCATCACCCCTTGTATCCTTCTTCCTTTGCCTTCTCCTCTGTCTTCTGCTTCCCACGTGGTAATACCCCACCCTGAATGAGCACTGCCAAAGCCTCTGCAGGCTGATGCTGGGCTGGCACCAACACAGGGCAGCCCCCGAGAGATCCTCCAGCAGGATGAGGCTGCGTCACCGTGAGCTGTTCACCCCACAGGGGCAAGACAGGTGCGTGTGGACTAAGTGTGTGGGGGACGAGGGCAGGAGGGACTGTGGTGGGGGCATGGTCAGACCATGAGCCAGCCAGGCAGGGGCATTTATCAGACACAACCGTGGCCTACATGGGTTGGTGCTACCTGGAGTGTGGAGCAGAGTGAGGAAGAGGAAGTGGAGAATAAGTCTCTGTACCTGGGGACAGTCAGTGCTGTCTGGGAGGATGAACCTGAATCCTTGAATTTAGCAAATGTGTGAACTGTGTGTTCCTGGCCGGTCAGAGCCTGGGGGGCTTGGCTGGTGACCACCCAGAACATTTAGTTTAGAATAGCTCAGGGTGGGATTTATTAAAGTGCTGCCCTGAGATAAGACAGAAATCATAACATGTCAACACCTCATGAATGTGCTGACCATTAATAAATTCCCTTTCTATCATTTTCCAGACACAGTCAGAGCTGATTGGTTTTATTTCATCCCCCATACCTGTGATGATTGTGTATGTGGGGGTGGGGTACAGACAAGAACATACCCAAGTGCAAGTCCAGTGTGGGCATTTCTCCTTCTAAGCAATTTGGTCAGGGAGTGTCTTCGTCCATTTTCTGTTGCTATAGCAGATACCACAGATTGGGTACTTTATAATGAACAGAAATGTATTTGGCTCACAGTTCTGGGGGCTGGGAAGTCCAAGAGCATTAAGCTGGCATCTGGAGAGGGCCTTCATGCCGTGTCATCCCGTGGTAGAAGGTGAAGGGGCAAGAGAAGGTGAGAGTGAGAGGGCAAGAGGGTCAGACTCACTTTTGTAACAAGCCCACTTGAGCAATGAACTCACTCTGGAGCTGATGACATCAACCTGTTCATGAGGTCAGAGCCCTCATGACCTAATTATCTCCCAAAGTTCCTATGTCTCAACACTGTTGCATTGAGGATAAATTTTCCAACACATGGATTTTGAGGGATGCATTCAAGCCACAGCATGGAGGAATGCCTGTTTGCTGCCTGTTCCCTGTCTGCGCTGATCCTGGATAGCCGGGTGGTGTGGTCCTCCTGTGCTGTCCTAGGACCCCTTCCGCAGAAGGCACCTGAGGAGAGTTTCTTCAGAGGGGTGCTGTGGGGAGGGCACCAGGAGGCCTGATTCTGGCACCAGCTCTGGCCCACATCAGATGTCTTCCATGATACCAGGTGTGGGGGGTTTTTCCATATCACAGCCAATTCTCTGACACCAGCTGGGTGTCCAATAATTCAATCCTATCCTGATGCTAATCACCCAGAGTTAGCATGAGACTCAACATGGTTAATGCTTCATTCCCACAAGACTGCCAAGTACAAATGGGTTCCCAGGCTGCCCAAACTTCTGTCTAACTTGATTACAAATTTGCAGGTTCCTACATCCGTGCTCAGGTTTGATAACTCACCAAAATGACTCAGAGAACTCAAGGAAACACTTCTGTTTACCATTTTATTATAAAGCATATAGCTGATGGACAGCCAGGTGGAAATGTACAGGGCATGGTACAGGTGGAGGGACACAGAGCTCCCAGGCTCTCCCCAGGTGTGTCTCCCTCCATGCTCCCTGTGGGCCACCAACCCAGATGCTCTCTGAACCCTGAAGGTTAGGAGTTGTACAGAAGTTTCATTACACAGTCATGGCGGATTAAATCCTTGGCCATTTGGTGATTGAACTCAAACTCCAGAGGTCAAGGATGGAGCTGAAATTTCCCTGATCACGTTTTCAGTCTTTCTAGTGACCAGGCCCCAATGCTAAGGCTATCTGTGCACCCCCTCCTGACCAGGAATCATTTCATTTGCATGCAGAAGACACTCTCATCACTCAGGAGATTCCTAGGGTTGAAGGGCTCTGTGCCAGGAACTGGGGGCAGAGACCAGATGTATATCTGGTGTTGTGCCACGCCCACTGAGGTGTGGAATCTCTGGCAAGAGACTTAATAACCCTGGTCCTAGTTTATTGTTGACAAAGAGGACTGTGGCATGAAGTAGGCCACAGTTGCCAAGCTGTCTCTGTCTCACCTGAAGCTCTGTGGTCATGTCACGCCAGGTCTGTGTGCTGTGCCCATAGGACCTAAAGGCTGAAGGGAGAAAAACTGACAAAACAAAATACCACAAATGCATTTTGTACCCAGACAGAGGAGGGTAAGATGTACGTTACTTGTCGAAACGTGGAAAGACAGAAGTTTCAGCCTTAGCATCTCATAATGAGACACACTGAACAGCTGACAGAACATCCTCAGAGGACAATGATGTGTAGAGAAAGGAGAAGCAGGAAATGGGGAGTGGCCTGTCTGCACAGCTGAGCACAGAGCCTCATCTCCTCCTGGGGCCCAGGATTGGACACACACAACACATCCTTCTAACTTTTTGGCCTGGAATCAAAGGAGAGGAAAGTCGTATCACTCACTCACACACACACACACACACACACACACACACACACACGGACCAAGACTACACCATGGCTACAGTCCAATCTAGGTGACACTGTGAGCTGTCCTAGTGCAGGCAGCTCACGGGCATCTTGCTTTGTCTGAGCAAAGGCCTCCCTCGCCCACCCTCCCCAAGAGTCCGCAGGAGCCCTGGGGATTTGGGGGAGCTGCGTTTTAACTTAGCTGAGAATTAGGAGGCACCAAAGGAGCTGGTATTAGATAACCTTAGATGAAAATCTAGAACCTCTTTTACTTAGAAAAGAAAAAAAAGTCCAGCAACAGCACACTAGAAAGTTTGCACAGCTGTGCTCCCTGTTCACACTGTGTTTACCCTGAGTTACAGTTCTCAGTGCCTCTTTACACAAAATTTTAAAAATAAAATAAAAGCACCTCCTGGGACTACAGTTGGACATTTATGTAAATAACATGGAAATACCTTAAATCTCTCTTCCCAAATGTGCACCTTATTAAATCCTGCTCCTAAAAGGCAGTAATTTTTTATTCAAAAGCCAGAAATAGAGATAGAAACATGTGGCTTGACAGCTCCGTCTCCTGAGTCAGGCCCATACTTTGAATCCTGTCTCCACCTCTTTCTTGCCATGTGACAAAACAAGGCTGGGGTCCGACCAGCCCTGAGGGTCTACAGTGAGCCTGGTGGAGCCCAGGAGAACAGATGTCACAAGTCTCCCTCTTGGCACTCCCCAAGCAGGAAAGGGAGTCCCTCCGGGCACAGCTTCCAGCTCCTGGTCCTCCTGCAGAGCCCACACCTTCCTCATTCTAGTAGCAGAGGGAGAAGCCGCTCTCCCTGTGCACTTTCTTCATCTTCAGAAGCAGATGGAAAACAGAGACCCAAATCTTGCTTTCTGAGAGCCTCAGCCACCTCCCATTTCTAAACAATGGTCTGTGGATTTCCACTTGCCACTTTGCAGGGCCAAATTTTAATTCCTTAGGTGTGGCCCATCTCTATCTTCAGAGGGTTGATAGATGGTTTTTTTAATAGTCAAAATGAGTAAAACACAGGAGACTGGAGATAAGCAAATCTGCTGGGAAGAAGTTGCCTTGCTCTTTCCAAAGCCAATATGCACGCCTGGGTTCTCTGCTCCCAGGAGACCCAGGCCCCACCTGCTCTGCTCCTGGGTTCCAGCCTGCAGAACAGCTGGGGGAGGAAGTGGAAGCATCCAGATTCTCAGTGGTGACTGGGTAGCAGGATGGAATATTTATTCTCTCAAATTGTTTGTAAAATTCCTACTGAAATCTCATTCTTTTAATTTGCAAAGTAAACCTTTTTCCCCTCCACAGTGGAAGAGTTAAGTTAGCATCTAAAAGAACTTAAATTGCAAATTAGCAGACTCCAGATCCCCTGCTTCTGTGTGTTTAAAATTACTTCCATGAGACTGAGGTGGGAGTGGAGTGCTCGACTGATGGGAGCTGATTCCTGGAGCAGGTCCCAAGTCACGGGACGATCCCAGCCTGCTCTTCCTCTGTGGACCTGAAAGCCCCATGGGGGTCCCAGCCCAGCTCCTGACTCAAGTAAATAAGCATGTGCTCATGTCCTCTGTGCACATGGGGCTGCCGTGTCCAGCTGGTCTCCCTGGGTCCCTTTTCCAAAACAATACAGCAACTGTCCCTTTCCCCCAGGAGCTCCTCACTGGAGCAGATTCCTACCTAGAGGCTGGGAAAGGCAATGAGCAGGTGGAGATCTTCTCTCCTAGCTTGTGAGAGCTTCACACACTGGGTATTGCCACAATAACTCTGTTCGCCTCTGTAAGACCCTCCCCAGGCACGGGGATCCTTTTGTTCCTGGTTGGAGACATTCCCCTGCTTATGAAGAGACATCAGGGCCTTTTCAAGAGGAGCCCAGCTGTGCATCACCTAAGCTGAGGGAGGGATAGGTTTGAGTAGGCTCATCCTCTGTCAGTCAGTGAGCCTTGAAGGAGCCCACGAAGTCTTTGTGGGGATACAAAATAAAGATGGCTGGAGCTTTTGGTTAGACAGGCCCAGTTCAGAGCTAACTCTGACAAGTCCCTTATGACACTAGTCAATTTTTTTAGCACTTCAGAGCTTCAAATTTCTCACCTGTAAAACACTTACCTTCCAGATTATCTGTGAGGTATAAATGAATATAATAGAGCCTGACACATGCAAGGAAGAAATAACCAATCTCACCCAAACGCCTTCAGAAAACAGAAGATGGGGAACATGATTAAACTCATTGGATGAAGGCATCAAAATCATCTTGAAAAAGATAGAAAAAGAAGAAGAAGGAGGAGGGAGATGAGGAGGAGAAATAGAAGAAGGTTATTACTAACATCTCTTATAAACATAGATTAAAAATTCTTAACAAAGTATTAGGAAATCGAATCTAGTAATATCCAAAAAGTGTAATACATTGTGGGTAAGTAGGATTTTTTTCACTTAGCAAGTGAAAATGCAAGGTTGGTTTAACAATCAAAAAGTAAACATTATAATTTACCATATCAACAAAATACAGAGACAAACCATTTAATAATTTCAATAGGTGCTGAGAAACATGACAAAATGCAACGCCCAATCATGATTTTAAAAAACCCAGCAAACTATGAATAGAAAGGAACTTCTTCAATCTAATTAAAGGCATCTACAAAAACCTAAACCTACTATCGTGGTTTAATATTGTCCTCATAAAGTGGGAGGCAAAAACAAGGCAAAAACACCCAATCTCACCATTTCTTTTCAATGTACTGGAGTTTCTATCCAGTGCAATCTGGCAAGGATTTCAAGACAATCTAATCTGGAAAGAACTCTTTTTAACAATGGTACTAGAACTACTGGATATTCACAAGAAAATACAAAATTTGCCCCCAGCCCTATTTCACACCATATAGAACACATAATTCAAAATAGATCATAAGCAAAAACATATAAAATATTATAAATCTGTTAGAAATAAATGTAGAAGCATATCTTTGTGACTTGGGGCAGGAAATGTTACTTAGGACACTGAAAGCAATAAGTATAAATAAAAATATTCATAAATTATGATTCATGAAAATTAAAAAATTTGGCTTTGAAAGATCTCATTAAGCAAGTGAATATGCAGGGTACAGGGTAGAAATAAAAAAATTATAAATTATATATGTGGTTTCCAGAATATATTATATAAAGAACTCTTATAACTTAACACTGAAATGACCAAAATTTAATTATAAAATGGGCAAGATATTTGAATAAACATTTTACCAAAGAGTATAAGCAAATGGCCAATAACCATATTAAAATGTGCTCAATGTCCTTACTTATCAGAGAAATGCAAATTGTAATTATTATGAATGATTATACATTCATCAGTATGGCTAAAAAAATTAAAAATTTTACAAATATTAGCAAGAATGAGAATCATGAGAATCAATTGGAACTCTCATAGATTGTTTGTGGGAATGTAAAATGGTACAAAATTATACGCATCCTATAACTCGACAACCCCACTTTAAGGCTTTTCTCTTTGCACAAGAGAAATGAAAATATATGTCCACAAAGAGACTGCTACCAAGTTCATAGCAGCTTTATTTATAAGACTTCCAAAGTAGAAACACCTTAGGTGTTCATCAAGGAAAAATGGATGAATTGTGGCATATCTATACAATGGCATATTACTTAGCAGTGATAATGGAATGAAATCAGAAGATAGATATTTGGAGACAGACAGACACAAGCCGAAGGAAGAAGGCCAGGTGAAGATGGAGCCAGAAAGTGGAGTGACGTGTTTATAAGACAAAGAACACCAAGGCTTGCCAGGAACCACAAGAAGCTGGAAAGAGACAAGGAAAGGTTCCTCCCTGGAGAGCTCAGAGGAGGTGTGGCCCTGCTGACTCCTTGATGTGGGACTTCCAGCCTCCTGAACTATGGGAGAATACATTTCTTTTGCTTTAAGTCAGCCAGTTTGTGGTAACTTGTTATGGCAGCCCTAGCAAACTTACATGCTGTGACAGTATTCTATATCTTGATAAGGATTTGGATTACAGAGATGTATGTATGTGTCAAAACTTCTCTAATGTGCACTGAAGATTTGTGCCTTTTATCTGTTAAAGAGATAAAAAATAAACTGTAAACAAAGATTAAACGAATATTCATGATATGTGAGCAGAAGTGTTTTGGAAAATTTCCCTTGATGTCTAAAACTTACCATGAAATCCCTAAAAATTTAGATGGATTGATTGTTGGGTAGAGGAATAGATAGTTAGAGACATACTAGAGAAAGTAGAGTAAAATATTGAGGTATATGAGTGAGTGTATACTGTAAATTACTTTTTTTTCTGAGACAGAGTCTCACTCTGTGGCCCCAACTGGAGTGCCGTGGCGTCAGCCTCGCTCACTGTAACCTCAAACCCCTGAGCTCAGGTGATCCTCCTGCCTCAGCCTCCCCAGTAGCTGGGACTACAGATGTGCACCACCACATCCGGCTAATTTTTTCTACTTTTTGGTAGAGACGGGGTCTCACTCTTGCTCATGCTGGTCCCGAACTCCTGACCTCAAGCAGTCCTCCTGCCTCAGCCTCTTAGAGTGCTAGCATTACAAATGTGAGCCATTGCACCCGGCCTGTTTATTGTAACTGTTTTTAAACTTCAATGTATGTTTGAAAATACAAAATAATACTTTGCTGGAAGAAACATAATAAAGTGTTGGAGGAAAAAGGTGAAGTTAGATCAAATGCTTTCTGAACCCCTGGTCCAGGACTCTTTGCCTTCCATGGAAGAGTCTGTTCAAGTCAGAACTTCCTGAGATACACGGCTGCAACACCAAGCTCTTGGGGGGCCATGCTTTAGGTTGACCTGCTCCTAACTTATGATCAGGAGCAGCCCCCCCAGCCTGAGGGAAACAGAGGCAGGTGCTATGACCCAGCACCCTGATGTCTGGGACCTGGAAACGCAGGAGAACACTGTCCAGTCTCTGCAGAAGCTTCACAAGAATTTCATTCTTGCTAGTGCGATTGGCAAGGGGGCAGATGTACATCAGAGAAGCTCTTGGCAGTGCTGTGTTCCTTTCATGGAAGGACTCGCAGCGCAGGGAAAGCTCAGGTCCTGTAGATTCAGGGGAGAAGGTAGGGGGCGCTGCATACAGTGGGATACCCCTCGCTGCTCTTTCTCCACACACTGTTCCCCAAGAAACTGAAACACTTTAGTAACAGAGTTTCATGTCAAGCCATGGGGGAGGCAGATCCGATCCACAGGAAGGGAAGCAAGGATCAGAGTGTGCCGAGTGGGTACCGCCTCCACAGGAATGAGGCAGGGAGGAGGAGGGGCCGTGGCAACACTGTGCTGTTACACGAAAAAGTCTCATGAAAAAGTCAGTTGCAGGTGGTAATGATTTCCTGGTTCTCACACAAAAGCATCAACAAATTACAGGCCACCAAGGAAAACATTAAAGTCATAAATGGCCTTTCGTGTTCTCAGAAACTTACAGGTCAGGTTGAGGATGCAGAAGCGTTTGTCTAAAAACAGGCAAAAATATAAACCAAGCAAAATCCTGAGGGCGATAATGCAGAAACTGATGGATTTTGCATTCCAAAGGAGGCAATGTTCCAAGGCCGTGGAACATAGCGCAGACCTAGACTGGGGCAGAGCTCAGCAGAAGGACGGGGACCTGGTGATGTAGCACTGGGCTCCATGGCCAGGGCTGGACATCAGGTCTTGGCTCTGAGAGCAATCTTCTGTCTATGACTTTGGACACACCTTTCACATTCTTGAAGTAAAATACCCTAATTCACAGCATAGACATAGGTGAATTTGCATTTTTAAAGGTATAAGGACCGTAAAAATATAAAATAACTCTATTATTAGTCCTAAATTTGACTGCTTGAACAATCCCACTTTCTAGGCAGTGGGGGTGGGAGGAGCCTCAGGGGTACCTCTTGCATGTGCCTGCAGAGAGAAGACGGGACTCCCCGGCCCGTCTCCTTTCCTGCCTCACGGGCCCTGCTTGGGTGACAGAGTGATGTTCCTCCTATCTCTGCCACCTTAGAAATCAGCCAAGAAGATCCTGCCCTCTGCCCTCACCCATCACCTGAGGAGGGTGCAACTTTCCTGCTTGAGACAGACAATAATCAGATAATGTACTGTGATAGTTACAACTCGTAGCAAAAGCAGGCATGCCCCCAGCCTACACCTCCCGGTTTTATTCACCAACAGCTTATGGCTTGTGGTGGATGAAAGACAGCTGCAAATTGTTTGCTGCTTCTCCAGCTGAGAGATGGTGTCTACTTCCTCCTCCCTTGGATCTGCATGGGCTTTGTGACTGCTCCCCCAAGTATGGCCTGGCAGGCATGGCTTTGTGCAAGTCTTCAGGCCTGAGCCTTAAAAGACTGGCAACTTCTACTTCCTATCTGTTAGAATCCATGCTCAGCTCCCCTGAGACAGCTGTGTGGAAGCCCAAGACAGGCCGGTAGAGTTGCCCAGTGGAGAGAGAACAGTGCCTGGCCAGTCCTATCTGTTCCAGCCATCCCAGCCTGAAAAACAGACATATGAGTAGAAAAGCCATCTCGGCACTCCAGCCCCAGCAAACAGCCAGGGAGAAGCAACAAGGAGGCCAGCTAGAATCATGTCCCAGAAATAAGATGCCAGTTATGTTGTCCCAGCCACCGTCAACAATTCCAACCACGCCCCCTTTACCCGCCTCATGATAGGGCAGAGCTGTGCTACCTCTGCGTACCATGCCCTAATTCCTGATGCACAAGAATGTGAGCCCCACAGTGGCTCTTGTTTGAGGCCACTAAGTCCCGGACTGGTTTGCCACACAGCATCAGATAGCTAGGCCGTGTAAACACATAGAATTTTATGCATTTTCAAAAATGGGGAAATCCTGGATCAGGTATTGTCTCTACATCAGTAAACACATCATCTGCTACCTTATAGAGCAAAGCCATCCAGCTTTATTATAAAACCTCCACTGTCCAGAGCACAACTTAACACTTCACAGGTCATCTGTCTATTGTCACAATTTCCCAGTACTCAGGGGCAGGTCCAGCAAATACAGCTTTGGACCCAGGATTTCAAAGTCAAAAAGCTTTATACTTGCCCCTACCTCAACGTAGGCTTAAAGGTATTAACTCCCAAGTTCCTTAGGGTTAACACATTTTCTCTAGGGATATCCAAGTCCATTACCATCAGCACTGATGCAGTAAGTCCATCCATGCAGCAAAGCATGAAGAAAACAACCCAGATTTTTATTGTGAAACAGGCATTATTTGCTGACTTTTGTTTCAATTCCCCACTGAACACCAGATTCCTTTGCAAGATGTCATACCGGGTACTAAAACAGGAACCTAACAATCATACAGAGCAAGGGGGTGCATTTGTTGAAAAATATCTGTGCATCTGTATATTTTGCTCCTTCATTTTATAACCACCAATAGTAGCTGTATATGTCCTTTTTCTAGTATTCTCCTGTGCCTTTCCTTTATCTACTGCTCACTCAGATGTGGCCAAGTTGGCAGTACTGGCCAGAAGCCTGTGGCTGAGTGAAAGCTTGACGTTAGATATTTATCATCTCAGAATGTCTTCCATCTCTAGGCCTCTTTCAGATTTTTCTAAATAGGATGTGTTTCAGTCATAGCTGAAATTAATTTGTTATTTCTTAATATATCAAGTTCTGGGTTAAAGCTGGATAATGCAATGCATTTATTATTTTATCTCTCTTCTGTTTATTCTACTGTGAAATTGTTTTTTGCTAAGTGATTAATTCTGCCAAGGCTTTCCCCTCTTGTTGAGTAAATTGTAGCTTTTGGAGAGAAGATGCTGACTGGCTCGCCTGTTATCAGAGGTGTCCTTACAGCTGTGTCAAACGTTGCTGTTGACAAATGGCTGCACCCATGTCCTTTGTTCATTTGCTGTGGCTGCTTTCCTGTTGTACGAGCTAAAACCTCATGTCTTCCAGGAGATCAACTGAGTGGCTTTGACGATCCAGAAAAACAGAGAGAGAGAGAGAAAGAGAGAGAGAAAACTAGGACAGAGGCCCAGTGTGACAAAGCTCTGGTCATCATCTCTGTCCACAGACAGCTTCTCAATCTCAAGTCCCTACTGAGGAAAGGGGCACATTGCATATTGTCCTGAAGGGCAAACCAGGGCAGGTTAGAGAGCTCTTGGGGTCATGTGATGGATGGAATGTTAAGAAAATATTCAACACTACGGACAGGCCCTGCACAGTTTTCTTAATTGGTTGGTTTTTATTTTGAGATCATGAGAACTGGTTAGTTAGGACCATGTTAAGCAAAGGACTGGGTCAGATATTGCACCTAGGCTGAGCACAGTGACTCACACCTGCAATGCCAGCATTTTCAGAAGCTAAGGCAGGAGAATCACTTGAGGCCAGGAATTCAAACTAGCCTGAGCAATACGGCCAGACTCTGTCTTCAAAAAATATAGAAAAATAAGCCAGGCATAGAGGTGTGCACCTATAGTCCCAGCTACTTGGGAGGCTGAGGCAGGAAGATTGCTTGAGCCCAGAAGTTTGAGGCTGCAGTGAGCTATGATGACACTGCTACAGTCTAGCCTGGGCAACAGAGTAAGATCTTGTACCAAAATAGTAATAATCATAATAATTATAATAATTAAGGAAGAAGAAGAAGAAGGGATGGGAGGGGAGGAGGAGAAGGAGGAGGAGGATGAGGAGAAGGAGAAGCAGGAGAAATGATACTGCACCTAGACCCTCCCACTGAGGTGGAATGGGGAATGAAGGGAACTGACCTGGCTTCTAGTAGGGATGGAGAGTTCCAATTGGCCAAGCTAGTCTGACATCAAGGTGGATATGGCTACATAGGACCAGGTAAATGAGCCACATGGGGCTCCAGGTAAAGTGCCTTAACACAGATAAGCCATAGAAGTCCAGGCAAGATGACCTCGTTAGTGTCTGTCCACGTGTAGCAGGGTCCCAGCTGCTGATTTTTGGGAGAACAGTGGTAATAACAAGGCAAATCCTCAAGGCCAACAGTGCTCTGGGATATGAAGAAGTTCACGGGAGCAGACAATAGGGCAGAAATGGAGCCATAAGAAATGCAGCCCAAGGCGGGCTCAGCAACAGAACAAGAGTCATGGTTATCAGATCTTCACACTGGGTCAGGGCAGGGCCTGCAGCAAGGGGCCCTGCAGGCTGAGCCCCTGGCATGGGACTGCAGCAACATCTTGCATTCTGCATCCAGTCAAGCTAGTCAGGAGGCTCCAGTCTACATGGAAGCTAAGGAGAATATGGAGTCTGGGAGAGGTGTGGATGCCTCCTGTAGGTGGAGGTCAGTGTGCTCGTCATGGATGGAGGCTGGGAACCACCATGCATGGTACCAAGGCCAGGGCTCCAGTTCCTCCAGAACACTCACCTGGGCTTACTGCCACAGCAATAGTCTAAACCCCAGATACTCACTGATCCTCTTGCAATGCATTTATAGGTGCCTGGGACTGAGTAATTGAAAAAGAATGGCTGTGGCTTTAGTGCCTGGCACATAGTAGTTGCTCATGTCTTCATTATACAATGAATAAACAGCCCACAGAAAGCTGTCATCAGCTTGACACAAAGCACCCTCTGCTGACAGGAGAGGGTCGTCAGGATGGGGCCTGGGAGAAACATAACAGGATTGACCAGGAGAGGCCAGGACTAGAGTTCCACATAGGAGAGGAATTCAGAGACACTAAGGACAAAAATCAACTAAGATAATAAAGCTGTTGCAATGTTTAAAGCCTTCCAGCAAAAACTACATTAATTTTGCATTATATATATATATGTTTGTTTCTTTTATTTCATTAAAAATGGAGACTACTTAAGGCAACTATTGCTACTGCAGAACAAATTGGATTTTTCTTACAGCTTCCCCTTCATCTCACAGAGTGATGTCATGCAATGTCCAGGCTGTGAGATGCTCAGGACATCTGTTCCTGCTGTAAAGCGGGCCGTGCAGGTGTGCGAGGGAAACACACCCCTAGAATGGCGTAAAGCTTTACAGAGATACAACAACGCCTACCTGAGGCCAAGCAGAACATGGCGTTCACTTCTCTTTTTAAACAGACTCCATGAAGCCAGAGGGCAGGCAGGCAGCGAGGGAGGAAGTGATGACACAGGGCATCACCTGGTTGCTCCGCAGGGGCATTGGTCTGAGGGCCTCTTGATTGGACAGTCATCACCCAGAGGCTTCAGAGAGGGCTGGGAACTGGGTCTGCCACAATTTGGCATTATTATTCTCATTTTACAGTTTACAAACTGAAACAAAGAGAGACTAAGTGAGTGACAAAGCCACACAGCTGGTAGATGTACTGAAATGTGCTGTCAGGTTGGAGAGAGGTAAAAGTTTTAAGGCAGGAAAGGAGGTTGGTTCTATAGGAACAAGTTGGCAGCAAGATGGGATCCCGGAATTTAGCACCAGTGGGTCTAGAGTCCAAGCTGATGGGCCCTGATCCCGGGGCAGAGGCTGTCCAGAGGGTGTGGGAAGCCTCGCCCAGGTACGGATAATACCATAGAGAGGGTCAGAGAAATGCTGACTGCTTCACGTCGCCTTTGGTGCAAAGGGAGTATTAGACTGTAAGACTTCATATACCTGGGCTCAGGTATAGGATTTCACAAGCTCTCACCTGAGACTGGCTGTGGGAAGGTGTCCACCGACTACATCACTCCAGCTGGGAAGCGGAGAGTGAAGCAGGCCCCCATTAATGATGACGTCAGAGGCACGAGGGACCAGTTCTGGGTGAACCGGGATGCTGGTCACCTTAGTTAGAAGCAGAGTCTGTGTATAAGGATGATCATGAGGCCAAAATTCCAGGATGCAGAGTGTCCTTATCCCTTCCCTGAAAGGGCCAAGTGCAGCCCTGCCATGGACTAATGGCCCAGCACTGGCGTCTCTCTGCAGGAGTCACCACCCTCCTTCAGCTCTGAAGATCCAGAAAGACATGCCAGACCCCTGGGATTTAAGAACCAGAAGTATGGAGGAAGCACGGCACCAACCGGACACCGAGAGGCCTGGGCTCCAGACCTAGCACAGTTGTAAGTGGGCAAGTCCGGTGTCTCCACTGCCTCTCACTTTCTTCCTCAGTACA
>VBSM01000639.1:614630-631275 GCA_008086735.1 Cheirogaleus medius | reverse complement strand
GGATTTTCAGAGGTTGGGCTCAGGTCTATGTGACCAGTGTCACATGTCATGTCCCTGTTTTGTCTAATTGTCAATCCCTGTATTGTCTATTTGGGGCTATTGATGTAACTGTAGTGGGTGGTTTGGTTAACCTTATCTCCAGTGAAGATGATCTCATGACCTCCGGACAATTCTGTTGAGCCATCTCCTGTGGTTTAAGATACTAGAAAACAAAGAACATTTTCTTCCCCTTGGATTACTAGCTTTGGGCAGGAAAGCATATTTTAATTCACAAAGTGGTGGGGAGGTGGTTAAAGAGACAATTTATAATACATTTTGCCCTTTTTCAGACCTTTACCTTTGTTACAGTAAGGGGCTAAGAACTATGGGATGAATGGTGAAGGAGCCACAGACTCCCAAAGCCTGTCATATCCTTCACCTAGCAGCAGCAGATTCATCATCCCAAACTCTCCCTTATTCAGGAGTTGATGACCTTTTAGGGTCAGAGAGCTCACGCAGCATATGAATCCATGGTGGTCTAGCAGCAGGCCAGCATAACTTTACCAAATGGTAGGTGAGCATGCTGGGCCGATAGGCATTTGAATTGAGTTTAAAATGAAAGAAAAACACCAGGTAAGGCAAAAGAATCATGTCAGCATTGAACTCACCACACCCTTGTCCAGGTGCACCCTCCAGTCTGACTCCGCGTGCCCCCTCTGCACAGTCCCCAAGCAGCACAGCTTCCACCCAACTTTGACCACGTTAACCCCTTTGCTATAATACACTGTCACAGCTTTGCTCAAATTCTGCCTGTTGAAATTCAGGGCCTAGAAATTGTTATAATCTCCTTCCATATAGCATCTGAGATAGGTATCCTCATCCACACTGTAGAGATGAGAAAACAATACCACTGAAAACAGCCAATTGCCCAGGGCTACATGTTGAGAAATCAGCAGAGCCTCAGCTCTGGGTCTGGTTCCAAACACCCTGCCAGTCTCTGAAATACGACCATGCTTCAGTTTGCATCATGAACAGATTGTCTTACAGGCCAGCTGTCTGTGTACCTGTCTCCCTCCCCATTGGTTTTAGAATTCCCTTTACACAGGGCTGTCTTGCTCATTTTTACTTCATCTACAGTACTTTTCACAGTGCTCGGTTCAAGGGGATGTTCTGTTATTGTCTTTCTTTTTTTTTTACTACATAGTCTACACTAAGTGTGTGTGTGTGTGTGTGTGTGTGTGTGTGTCAAAGAAAGAAGGGACGAACCCAGGGCAGCAGGCAGAAGGGGTCTTATGACACTCAGGGTGTCTCATGCTCACAGAGGCCTGGGGTCACCACAAAGGGCCATGGTAGCTAAGGACGTGCTTCGCTGGCCTCCCCGCCCTCCCCACCATAACTGATTTCTCTTGATAATCACCACCTGTCACCCGATTATTTCCTCATTACCAGGGCCCACCCTTATGCCCTTTGTTATTCTTTTCCAGGTAAACTGAGACCTTGATAAACATAAAAGCATGTCCTCTGTCCACAGGGCCAGAGATGTCAAATTTTCTTAAGCAGCAATCAATCTGTATTGCAAAATGCCTTAAGAAAAAAGATATAAAAAGAATCGTGTATATGTGCATGTGTTTGCAAAGGTACTTACACAAACTTACTTGCACTCCCACTTGGTAGCTTGTCAGTTTTTCCAAACATCAACACAAAATGCTTTCTACTTTAGTAGCCACAAGATAGGCCCTGCTCTTGAAGGCGTTCCCATGGCATTGCTGCGGCAGGCTTTGCAAACGTTCTTGAAGAAGGGAAGGAGCTTGTATGACAAGGAATCCAACCCCACTACAGATTCAGTCTGGGAAATGTTTTGGGTACAGGCAGTAGCTTGAGAAGTAGGAGCCCTGATTTCAGATCACTTCCCCAAATGGAATCTGGGACACCTAGGGACCCCCAGACCTCAGCTACTATCACTCATTTTTTCCTGTGTGATATAGTCCCAGGGAGCTGCAAGCTCCCCAAAGGCAGGGGAGCTCTGATGGTCATTACCATTTGTTTACCCTTTTCTAGACACTATGACGACTGCTTTTTGAATGCCATTAACTCAATTACGCTTCCCGATAACCTTAGCTACAGGGTAGGTGTAATTAAATACTTTTCAGTTTACTGAAATAGGCTCAGAGTGATTTTATGATAAAGCCAAGGTCACACAGTGACTTAGTTGAGCAGTTAAGAGTCAAGCTTAGTTCTACCAGGTTTCAGTCAACATGCTCTGTAGACCCAGACCTCTCAACACTATCACACTGGGGGTTGGTTTCAACCTATGAATTCTGGAGAGGACACAAACATTCAAACCGTAGTGGATAAAAGGTTGATTTTGCTTTGAGCAACTCTGAAGCCATAGTCCTCACTGCAATGAGACATCTTGCTTCCAGATTCCTGTATCCTGACAGCTGCCTCCTTGATGGGGGTCCTGATGTTGCCACCCCTACATTCCGGGGTGAGTGCCTGTGGTCCCAGGAAGAAGCACATCCCTAGGGCCTGGGCATCTGGATATCCAATGCGGAGGGCCAGTGTGACCCTCTGTGCCCGAGGTCAGGGGGTCTGTCCTGACAGATTTGGACACACTCTCATGAGCGTTCCCTATGGGAACAAAGAAAATATTTCACGTCCTGGAAGACAGTAATCAGCTCCTACATTAATTCTACTACTGATAATTGTATTTCTGAAAAAGTAATAATTTTAGAAAGAAACAGAAATCTAAACAGAGGCATCACTGACATCTCAATTCCAAGGGGAGCAGCCACATGGACAGGACATGTCGGGAGAACTGCAGTGTACCTAAGGCCACTGGGAAAGCGCAGGCCACTGAGCCTTGCAGACAAGGACAGATGAACTCTGGGGAAAGAAATTAAAGTAAATCCGGGCTCGTCATCTGATCATGGCCTCGTCTTCCTGCCAGGCCCGAGCACCGGGCTCCCTCCCCACAGCCTCCCTAACCCACAACTCTCCTTTACACTTGCTGGGTGTTCATACAGGTGCCAGGGTGTTAGAAGTTCTCTAGTTTCTAAAATTAAAAGTGTCTTCAATTCTCATCCCATCCTTAGGGGATTTTCCCAGCAAAATTAGGCAAAGGAGAAAAGCTTGCTTTTTATAGGAGCATCTGGCTCATTACCAGGGGTGAGAAGAAGATGATCATGTAATGTTTACAAATAAACACCAATGCATCCGAGCCCAGATGGCCTAGGAGTCCCTAAAGGAGATCAGCTTTTCCTCTGTTTACAACAGTCCTGGCATGAACCTTTGCTGACTTAGGAAGAGCTGGCCCGAGCAGCTCGCGCGCCCCTGCATGGCTCCTCCTTGGGGAGCACCGTGTAAAGGGGCCCGGGCGTGTGCGTTTGCTGTTCCGGCATGAGCAGGCTGTGGGGCTGCCTTTCCCTTTCCCCCTCACCTGATGTCCCAGCCAGGACAGTCCGGGGCCTCCTTCAGGACCGGCTGGAAGAACTGGGATCCAGGGTGGTCGCCTGCGCAGACACCACTGTTGCAGGCAGGGAGAGAGGAGGGCACGGAGAAAGCCAAGGGCAGCTAGGAAAGAAAAGGTGGAAGCGGAAGGGGAGGGCATAGGGCGCATGCCCGTAGGGGACGGAGAAGAACAGCTGAGCAGTCACTGTGCACGCAGGGAGATACTGAGGAGAGCAGGGAGAGAGAGGGGACAAAAGAAAGAAAGTCTTCCAGAGAGAGAAACAGGGAAAAAATGAAAGAGAAGAAACACCTGCACAGGGACAGTGACGGTGGAGACGCACGAAGGAGCCCACGGAAGGGCCAGGGGCGGAGGTGGCAACCAGAGCAGGAGCCCAGCCCAGGCCTAGGACAGAGGGCGTCCGGCCCAGAGGGCGCTGGGCTCCACCTGGCCCCTCACGCCCCGTGTGCGGGTTACGTGGCCAGAGTGGAAACAAGCGGGATTTCCGGATTTGGAGACAGATGGCCGACATTTAAGTCCTGGCCCTGCCTCTTTACAGAAGGACTTTGGTCGTGTCACTGGCTCCTCTGAGTCTGTGTTCTCAGCCACAGAGCGCGGTGAGGACGCTCGCCCTGCAGGCTGGCTGGGGAGGTTAGGAAATAGGGCCAGTGTGAAGCAACACCTCAGGGCACACAGCCGGGGATAAATACCTGGTAGCTATTATTGCTGTCTGTTTACACAGAACCTATTGGTTACATCGACCACATTCACATAAGCCAATTTGCAAAATCTCAGATAATCAAGAGAAAAATCGTTTAAGAGGTTTTATTCCAGATTCCTCTGCCTTTATTTCTCTCTCTTTCTCTCTCTCTCACACACACACACACATACACACACATGCACATACACACAGAATCATGCTTTGTACCCTTTGTAACTGGTGTGCAGGGTGTGGCTCCTGAGAGGGACTCCAGGGTCAGAGTGAGGCCCCCAGGTATGACTTGCCCTTCCTCCAGCTAGAGGCGTCTCTCTCCCCTCCTTGAGTGACTCGTACAGTTCACTGCAGTGATTCCTGCAAAGTGGTGTCCTCCTCAAGGCTCAGTACTTTGTAAAGGATAATGGCCCCTCTAGGTCCCAGATGCAAATGCACAACATATAGCCCATGCCACTCACAGGAAAACCACACATCTGTCCCCTCCCTGAGCCTATTCCTGCCACCCGTCCCAGTGCAGAACGTGCTCCCTTCAGAAAGCTCCTCACAGCCCAGCAGTGCCCTGGGCCTCCTGGGAGCCGGTTCTTGCCTTTTTCAGCCACTTTCCAATCCCCAGAAGGACTGTGACCCACAGTGGCACCCTTGGCCAAGAGCATGAATGTTTACTCAGCCCATGAAGTCGTCTCTCAGTATCAGCAGGGCATTTGTTCCAGGTCTCCTGAGGATACCAAAATCCACGAATGTTCTAGTCCCTGATATAAAGTGGTGTAGTATTTGCATAAAACCGGTGCATGTCCTCCTATGTACTTTAAATCATCTCTAGATGATTAATACTCATAATACCGAATATAATGAAAATGCTATGTAAATAGTTGTACGATATTGTTTTTATTGTTGTATTGTCATTTTTAATTTTTTCATATATTTTTCATCTTCAGATATGGAACCTGTGAATGCAGAGGGCCAACTATAATTACACATCAGGATACTTCAAAGTATATGTGCTTGAAATCTAACACAAGATAGTATCAGGGTGACAAGGAGTATTTACTGTTATAAGTAATCAAACATCAAATTCCAGGAAGGTTGGGAATAGAGGCTTGAGTGCCAAGGACCCCCTTCTCTCCTCTCTGCTCCCTGCAGGCTGGCCTCCCTGTCCCCAGACAGCATCTACCTGGCATTGCCCAGGCCTCACACTGGGCCCCTGAGGGGCACTGAGATGGGTTCCCACATGGCTCGTGTTAAAGGAAAGAAAACGCCAGGAAGATCTCTGCCTGGCCTAGTTAAGTCAAGGTCTGGCCAAGGAAACAAATCTGGAAGGATATGATTGGTCTTACCCCAGACACCTGCTCGAGTGAGGTGTGGGCGGGGGGAGCATTTTGCAGAAGGAAGGAGAAGTGCCGTGTATGTTTCTGGATAGACAAAACAGCCAACGTCAGTAGGATGGTCTAGTGACCTTCAGACATAAACCCATTGAGCATCCTCTCCTCCATGTCAGGCCCCCATCTGATGTCATTTGCTCTCTTCCTGGCCTCATTCTAAATGCAGAGGCTCAGGCCCCATGTATCTGCTGGGTGCTATCCCTGAGAGAGAAGAGGGGAGGAGATCAGGTGGGCCTTGAGGACGGGGATGGGCTATCACTCCACCTGTTTTCCTTCTAGGCTCATCCTCCTCTACCTGACCGTGATGAGTTGGGATCCTTCAAGGCTGGGTCCCAAGTCCACTTTTCTTCTCACTCGAAATTTTTCCCACAGTAGATCCTACAGTCTGTGAGTCATATTGCATCATATGTAGATGACACACAATGTTTGTCTCTAGTCCAGACCTCTCTCCTGAGCTTCAGACCTGTGTCCAACTGCCTCTGTGGCTTCATGGAGTCTCAAGAGATCTAAAAGACAACAAGCCCCCAAGAGAGTTTATGATCTTCCCTCTCTCACACTGAAACTAGTCCTCTTCCTGTACTGTGCCCTAACAAATTAAAATAAATGACCTTTCCTTTGGTAACAAGCTAGGAACCCAGCACTGCCCCTGGCCTACTCACGCTCCCTCATTCCATAATCTAAGCCATTACTGAGTTCTTTCTTCTTAAACATCCCTCAGATTTATGTATTTCTCTCCATTCTCACCAAAATTCTTACCCAGAGAGCCATCATATCCTGCCAGAATTTCTACAAGTGTTGTCTATTTGGTCCAACAGCCAACATTTCCATCATAACAGGAATTATCTTTCCAAAATCCCAAACAGATCATGTTACCCACTTTGCTTCAAAACCTCCGGTGACGATTCAGTGACATCTGGATAAAAATGTAAATCCTTCCTGTGGCTGTGACACTCTGCCCGATGACATAGGTGGCGGTAGGGAAAGCGGTGCCCATGGTGTCCTCTGCACCTGAGCCAACACGACCCAGAATGTCAGTTTCAGCACCATGGCCAGCAGAAAAGGCTTAGGGCTTGGGGCCTGTTTCTCTTCCCTGTCTGGGAGCAAGGGCCCTGTGCCCAGTGGATAGCAGAGGTCTCTGGCCTTTGAGGAATCTGACTCTCAGATCAATAGTAGTACTTAATAATATCTAAAGTAGGCTGCCTAGTTGGGAGCAGGGACAGTGGATACTCTAACCCTCAAAGCCGGTGTGCCCCCCTCCCAAGCCAGAGGTGAGTTACTTATGACTCAGGGATCTAAAATCAACTGGGCCACAGTGCAAACATCGGTATATAAATGTATGTGAAAAATGCTTATTCAAGTGGGGGGGGTGGAGGTAGCTTTTTGATGTTAGCACTCACCATGTGAATTTACAGACCAATCATCCTGTTATTGACAATAAAATATCAGTTTCACAGACCTCTTGATGTCCCTGACAAGCTGTCCTAGCAAGGAGGTTGTGAGAACAATCCCTGATGCCAGGTTTCCTGGTTCAAATCTCATCTCTACATTTAGTAGGTGCAGGACTTTGGACAAATTACACCATTTATGCCTCAATTTATGTATCTATAAAAGGGGAATAAAAATAATAACATGTTTCTCATTAAGACTTTCATGAAGATTTAGTTAATTTATGGGAAACTCTCAGAAAAGCACCCAATTCACAGTAAGTGCTGTGTATAGAGTGTCTATTTTTACTTTTATCAACAGGGCACTTTGTAAGAGAGAATAAACCGCCTTGGCAAAGCATGTCCCAGAGATTTGAAGTCCGAGAGAACTTGGCCAAACCTCCATTCCATCACTTACCATCTGGGTAAGCCCAGACAGGTCCATTAGTTTTGGGTTTTTTTGGTCATTGTTAAAAACTATAAAACATGGATAAGTATAATTCTAAGGGATTGAGGAGGTAAATATTATATATATAAAGCATTTTGTAAGTCTTGCACATAGTGAACCCCCAATAGATGCAAAATATTGCTCATGAATGCCATAGATCTTGTCCTGACGATTACATCCTGAAAGAGAGGGTTTAAATTATTAGCACAAAGATAGAATAAAATATTTTGATTAATATATTTGAGTACTCAGAAGAATAATTCCCTGAATTTGCAGCCTGGAATTGGGACTCCATAGAATTCCCTCTCCTGTAGAAAAAATCTCCTCTATCCCAGCCTCTTTCTGGATGGCTTGTCCTGTCCTCTGGGCCTCCAGTGCACAGATGGCCAGGCAGTACAGGGACTGGCCAGCCGCTGCAAGTGGCTCTCAGCATGGCGCTTCAGCAGCAATTCTTAATTTAATAGCTAAGAGGCTGGAGGCTGCCAACGCTGAGCCTGCTGAATGCTTTAATTGGCACTTATTCTAAACAGTGCATTATAAGGCCACAGCTTCCACATAGATGTGCAGAAAATCTGGCCTGTCAAAAGAGCCTGCAGTGTGGCAAACAAGTGCAATAATAAAATGGGTCCTGCTCTGCCCACCTTACCCTGGGCCTGTGACAGTCAGGAAGCCTGTGAGCCCAAAGTGTGGACCCAGAGATTTCATGATTGCAACGTCTGGACAAGAGCTGAAGAGAACAAAAACAAACCACTGCACACAGATCCCAGTGCCTGCTCAGTACCTGTGTTTTGTCCATGCATCACACAAGCACGTAGGCTGAGATCATCAAGTTTTCCAATGGGCATTTTTATGTCAATTAAACATACACCTGGCATTCTCTGTTTACTTTTATTGCCCAGTGGTGGCCTGCCATAGAATATGGCTCCATGGTGGGGATACATCTTTCCCCACACTACAGTTAGAGAAAACACTGGGCCCTGATGCTCCCTGGTGATCTTAGGCATTTTAGGAGCTCTCAGGCACTCCCAGGAGCTCTCAGGTGTTCTCAGGAGCTCTTAGACATGCTTAGGTACTCTCAGGTGTCCCCAAGTGCTCTCAGGTGTTCTCAGGGGCTCTCAGGTACTGCTTGTTCTGCTGGGGCAGCATAAAGTATAAGTCAGTAGCATGTGCTTTACAATCTAACAGACCTGAAATACAAATCCTACTCAGCCACTACACTTCTAGAAATTAACTTTGAATAAGAAACATAACTTCTGCAAAATTTAGAGAACTTATCTATAAAGCGATGAAAATAGAACCTACCTCATTAGATTGTGTAAAGATTGTATCAATGGTATTAACTGCTTAGCAGAGTGTCTGATACACTACACATGTCTGATAAACAACGCTACTGCTTGTTGGTGCCTTTGCCTCTGTCTATCCAGCAGCAGAGAAACTTCAAGCAAGGAGGCCCTTACCAAGCTTGGAGTCTGGCCCTGTCAGTCTACAGACATGGAGACAGAGGCCCAGAGAGGGCTGGCCCAGCTGCCCTGTGTCCCAGGACAAACCCCTCTGCTGCCCCCAGGGAAGCCCCTCCTGACAGCTCTGGCAGGGAGAGGACAGACCCAGGTATGTGCCGCTTTAGTGGAGCCCCATCTGGTGACAGCTGCCTCCTTCCAAAGAGGCACATCCCACCTTGGTCATTGACCCACTGTGGTGGCAGAACTGGCAGCAGTGAGCCCTGATAATGGGGTGGACAGGTGAAATGGGAAAGGTGAGATGTCATAGGAATGTGATATTCCCGGCGATATTCATAAGCCAGCTCCACATCTTCCCACACTCAGGGGAGAGCCCTCTGGAGCCCTGGAAGCTGTGTGTCCTGAGGTCTGTAATTCAGCAATTCTTACCCAGCATTGGTCCCTCAGCACTCTTCCTTTATTCACTCATTCATTCATTCACTCAGAGAGCAGGAATTTATTCTGAGTGGGGTGGCCAAATATACATATTTAACAAGCCATAGGAGAAGTCATGAATATTTATGAAAGGAGAAACATGCACATGCACAATCTGAGCTTCATGCCCATTCCTGGGACCCATGTTCAAAAAATGGTGGTGTTAGCATGATCTAAGGGTGGAGCTTCCAGCCCTCTAATGTCAAAAAGTAAAGTAGAGGACACAAAAACCCTCATTGCACATCCTTAATAGACTGGCCTGAACCACTCCATAGTCTCTTATCAGGAAGGAATGCTGGCCAGTTGTGTCAAAACTGCAAAAAGGGAGGAGAAGCATTAAGTGGTTGGTTTAAATCAGCAGTGGAACAAGGCTTTCCAAAGGGCCGGTTTCTGTTTAAGCCTTAGGGAAGAAGCCCGATGGAGGTTAGCAAGGGAGGGGGTAGAATGAGGCGTGTCCCACCTCCCATCCAGTTATAGACAGGATTTCAGTTTTTAAGGTTTCTCTGGGTTTCTATTGGCCAGGAAGGGGTCCATTCAGTTGATTGGGGTCTTAGGATTTTATTTTTATTTCTTAAGAGGAAAACTTTAAGCTTCTCTACAAAAAAGGCTGGGCAGAGATGCCCATGTACAGTTTGTGGAGAAGTGAAATGATGGGCACAGGAGAGACTGGAAGTTTGGTGGATGGCAAGTGTCAGTTTGTGGAGAAGAAAGGGGTGCAGTAATTGTGAGGTCAGGAGATACCAGATCTGGAAGGGCACCTGGGATGAGTATCCTGCTAGGACCTTTGAGAGGACAGCTGTCCAGACTCAGGATCTAATCAATAATCTTCAGGTATAACAGAAAGAAAGAAAGAAAAGAAAAGAAAAGAAAAGAAAAGAAAAGAAAAGAAAAGAAAAGAAAGAAATAAGAGAGAGAGAAAGAAAGAAGGGAAAGGAAGGGAAGGGAAGGGAAGGGAAGGGAAGGGAAGGGAAGGGAAAGGAAGGGAAGGGAAGGGAAGGGAAAGGAAGGGAAGGGAAGGGAGACTCAGGGTGAAAGAAAGAAAGAAAGAAAGAAAGAAAGAAAGAAAGACAGACAGACTCAGGGTCTTCTCTTTGTCTAAACAGCCATGTTGAGGGCATGCCAACCTGCTAATCCCACCCCAAGACCCACATGAGAGCTATGCTCATTTTTGCATATCCTTGTCCAGGACTGGCCCAGAGGAGGCCATGTTGGTTCCCACTGGCCAGGGCCCAGCCCCTCTTCTGCCCAGGAATTCAGTCCAGCCCATCCTACACCCTCTTTCCAGGCAGTGTTCTCAGGCCCAGGAAGGTTGCAGCCCAGCTCCTAATACCAGCTCTGCAAAAGATAGTCTCAGATCCACTTTCTTGTTTCACAGGCACAGAAAACCAGCAATGAAAGAAATGAGACCTATTCAGTGTTAATATAATCACTTTATGAGTTAATGTTCTTTTTAAGTAAAATCAAGTGTGGAGTAGACAGAACTAAAAGGTGAGGTGATGGAGGTGTAGAAGTATGTGTGTGCAAATAAGAGAGAAGATGGTGCAAAATTCTCTGATTTGAAAGACCTTTCTTTAATGCACAAAAGATATAAATCATGCATGTAGTTCAATATGTAATGGTCTTTGCTGCCCAGAGATTTAATATTGGCTGTGAATGATTGTACCAATTCTGGCACTTGCTGTGTACTTTTTATAATATATTTAATTAAATTATAGTTTAAAAATTACATGCATTACATTCATTTATAATGATATAATGAAATAGGCAGAGAGTCATCCAAGTAACAGGGGAGATGGATTTCTATGATAGAATTCTGATGCCATTGAAATGGGGGGAAAAGGAGCAGAGAGGGACAGAGAAAACAACAGAAGGTGGGAGAAGGATAAGAAATCAGGACACAGAGTGAAGGCCAGAGGCAAAGACTGGTGGTCTCATGAAAAGAAGAAACAAAAGGTTCTGGAAAGAGGCAGGGAGACGGGAAGGCTCTCCCAGGGCAGGACCATGCCTGGCATATCATTTGTTCTCTATGCCATTTTGAACACAGGGTCAGGCACATAGTTTGTGCTAAAAGTATTTGTTGACTTGAATCGAGTCAGAGGGATCAAAAAAGAGAAGGAGGGAGACCTAAAGCTAGATTTAGAAATAGAGATATGAGGGAGAAGGGGATACCACAGTGGAAGACAGCAAAGGCTCTGGGTAGTAAAAGACTGAAAGAGGAGAAGGGTGAGGAAGTAGAGAAGGGAGAGGGGAGAAAAGAGAAGGTCAGAGCCTGTGTGCTTGGGAAAGTCACTCACGAAATAGAACAGTCCCACACCACTGAGGTTGCTGTCAGGCCCCACAGAGCACTCAGAGACTGCCTGTGTGAACATGTTTACTTTAGTTTACCCAAGGAACCAGGGTCTTTCCCACCAAACTTCAAAATCATCTGAAATAAAGATTTCTCTAGCTCAGAGGTGGGACCAGGTTAGGATCTTTGCATTTTGTGTCTCTGGGACACCCACCTGGGATAATTATACATAGAAACCACCCCTCCCCAGAACCCTAGACCAGACCACAGGGAGAGAGTCGATCAGTGACAGACCGAGCCAGTTCCTGATGACAGGTGTAGTGTGGTCTCTCCTTGCTATGGACAATGAAACAGCCAGTGGTCGGGGCTCAGGACTATAAATGTGTTAAATAACAATGGAGCTCTAGGATTGGCGCCACAGTAAAAAGATAAAATAATAGGATAACCCTTCTTTTGTAATCTAATTATCAGGGGCCAAGGACAAGTATGTGTTAAATGCTGTGGTAGGCTTAATAATGGCCCACAGAGACATCAGGTCCTAATATCTGAAACATATCACTGTTACCTTATGTAGAAAAAAATGACTTTGGCAATATGATTAATGATTTTGAGGTGAAAAGATTATTCTAGATTATCTGGGTGGGCCCTAAATGTAATCACAAGTGCTACTATAAGAGAGAAGCAGGGGGTGACTTAACACAGACAGAAGGCATGCGACCACAGCAGTGGCGATTAAAGTGATGCCAAGGAATGCTGAGCAACCACCAGAAGTTGCAAGAGCCTCTGGAAGGAGTGCAGCCCTTACAGAACACCCAGATTCCAGCCTAGTGAAAGGTATTTGGCACTCTGGCCTCCAGAACTGTGAGAGAACACATTTCTACTGAACTGCTGTAACCCAGGATTATGGCATCAATTTGTTACAGTTGCCACAGGAAACTAATACAGATGCCTACCACGTACAAAGCCCTTCAGCAAGTGCTTCCCATATATTCCTTAACTGTCAGCACAACTGAATTGTAGGTTCTAGTATCCCACATTATTCATATTTAGAAATATGAAAACTTAGGGCAAAAAGGTGCTATGTAATTCACCCAAACTACCTAGTAATGGCCTAGAGTGGGAAGTGTACAACTGAGTATAATACAAGAACAACTCTCTCCATGTCTTCTTTATGTCATAATGCCCAGACCAGTGCCTGACATATAATGAGATGCTTTAAAACTCTGTGTTCAGTAAAGTAACAAAGCAATATAAGGGGCATAAGATGAAACAAAATGTTTCAGGGCTCATAAGGGGTGTAGGGGCCAAGGGAAAACTTACCCTTTGCCCTCTGATGGTTTGCTGAAAATCAACTGACAAAGCTATCTTAATAGGAGAAAAGGCATACAAATGTATTAACATACGTGGGAGAGAATAACAGTGATTATACCAACTCCTCAATGGGGTCCATAAGCTTATGTACACCTTTTTATAGGTGAGGGAGGAGATAGAGAATGCAGACAATTATTTTCAGGGAAGGAAATGATTGCTAGAGAGAATGAATGCACCAGGGATACAGAAATTAACTTGCTAATGATTTTCTTTGGAATTTGAAGGAGCCCAGGGAGCAGGCATTATCTTGAGAAAAAGTCCATCCAGGTGTGGTAGCATTCCTCAGTTTGAAATGAGAATTCAGGGAGCTGATACAAAGCAATTTGTTTCCTTTGGTAAGAAGCTTCTTTAGCCAGATAAGGAAATTTAATAAGAGTCCCTCCCTGTGCTTGAAGGGGGCAGAAAAAGATAACATTAAAGGACCTTGGGTCTGAGGCATATTTCTGAGGCTTGTCAGTTTTCAAAAGCACTCAGCATACACAAGCACCATATTTTGGGGAATCATTTTCTGTACCCCAATATTCCCCTGTCTGAAACATTCTAGAATTTTCACACACTGAAAGCTGAAATGGTGACTATGGAGAGAATATTCAAGTTAGTAGCTCAGTGACCAAGGATCCATTAAACCAATCTTCCATTTCTGAGAATAGGCCAGTCCAATTAAAGAGTTGTGTCTCATTTCAGGAGATGAAATTATAGACGGGCTCCCAAACGAAAGATAAACAAAGGTTAATGTTTGGAACAGTTGATAAACTAGTCAAGGTATTAGTATTGGACTAGAAGCATTTCAGGTAAAGTGAAGGCGACAGTGGCATTGGACAGATGCGTCTGGTCTGTAGTTTGTAGGTCACAAGCTTGCTTATACATGAGTTTCAGCTTGCAGGGCCTCAGGAAAAAGGTAGCTGCAATTTCAGTGAGTTCAAATCAGAAAAAATGGAAGAAAAATGTAGAAAGGTTAGTTTGGAGACTTATAGCAAAGAAATAATTCAGGATTCAGTCCAAATTGTGGGCAAATAATAACAATTCAAAAACGATAGTTGTGTTACCAAAAGTTCTGCACTTGTCCCTGAGGCCGCATCAGAAGAATGAGGACAAACGGTTTGAGGAAAAGGAAAGAGAAGTTTATTAATTTGTTCTCAAATAAGGAGGCTGGCAGGCTCCAGTGTTAAAGCACCAACATCCTGCCTCTGAGCCCCAATACTAAGACTTTTAAATGGGAGGTTTTCAGCTTTTGGCTATTGCTGTTCAACTATAGTTGATGGTTCTGATTCATCCCCTCTTTGGCTAAGACAAAGGACACTCTCCTTCCCCTCTCCACCACTGGCATGAGGCAGGCATGCAGGTTTTAATTCCCAAAAAGAGTGGCAGAGGTTTTAGAGAGACAAAAAACATTTTTACCTTTTTTCAGGCAATTCACTCTATTATAGTCAGGGCCAGAATCTAATAATAACAGGTGTGCTATGGTTTTCTTTTGAATCATATTTTTTCTCTCTCCAGTCCCCCATTTTTAGCAAAGATAAAGGATAGATTAATTTATTTGCAAAATAAAGGTTTAGTCTTATTATGCTTGGCCAGGTTATTTGCATAAAGTTCAAAAAAGAGTAGTGATTGGCTATATAGGCTCTTTTTAAGTTGGCTTTGCAGGAACTTTTCTGTAAATCTCAACTTGTTGCTGAATGCAGGTTTGGCTGCTTGCCACCCGAAAGCAAGACACAAGAGGAGGGTCTTGGTGAAGGAAAGGTGGTTTATTCAGGTGCTGGCAGCCTCAGGAGATGGCCAACTGTTGTCTCAAAGAGGATCTCATCCCCTCTGTTTACTGAGAAACTTATAAAGGAAGACGTTAAGGGGGTTGGTGGCAGAAAGCAAGCTTTTTACAAGTCATCATGACTTGCTGGATGGTTATCAGCAAATAATAGGTCATCTGATGGATCTTATCATCAGCAGTCTGTGGTTGGCCTATTCTGGGTTCTTGGTCTGTTTTTCCTCAAGGTCATTTTCTAATCTTGTGCTCTGCAGCTGGGTAAGCAAGCAGTAGGTGAATTCTAAACTTTTAAGACAGAACAAACCGAAAGCATACTGGAAGCAAAATAGCTTCCCTTTAGCTAGTCTAGCATGAATCTGAATGGCCCTGGGGAGCACTTACTAGTGTAGACTTTTAAAAGCTTCTTGAGGCCAGGTAGCCAAGCTAAGGATTGACCATCAGTCTGTGCCTGTAATACCTGTATGAGTTGGATGAATTTCTCTCTTCTTGAGGTCCCCAAAATACGCTGAGGTTCCTGGGCCTGTCAGAAAGTGACATTCTTTACTTACCACAAGATTAGAAATCTTGTAAGAGAATCATGTAGACAGGGAATCAGGCCAGTTCTTCTAAGGATTTTAATGGCTTCCTAAAGTTAATCTTAGTTTCTTGAAAGAGCCTGGTCATATCTGAAAATATGGCATCTCAATCAAAGCTTTGGTATTATAACCTGTGTTTCCAGTTATCCCACTACAAGGAGAGAAAATTTTTATTGAACATGGAAATAATTACATTGCCATAAAATAAAAATACTCATAGCTTGCAGAATCTGTAGGGTTCATGTAGAGAGAAAGGTAAATGTTTCAATTTTGCTCACAAAATTATACTTTACCTAATTGCTATAAGGTATACATGGCTTTAAAAAATGTTTTCTTGACTTTGGAAAGCAAACATAAAGAATCAACAATATTTCAAACAAAAAGAATAAAAAATCACTTAAATTTTCCATCAGTTGAGACTCATGTAATTAATTCTTATTCTTCTTGATGTTGATGTTGGGTTAGCAGTGTTCATGTACCCATGAGTTTCTTTATTAAAGATTCAAAAGTTTTTACCTAGTCCCATGGTATAATATCCAAAGTTACGAGAAACCTATATTCAAGAGTATTTGTCATCATCCTTTCCCTTGAAGAGGAAGGAAATTTTAGAATATAGGCAATTATAAACCACTTTTTGAGAAGTATCAAGGTAAAAGAATAATTGTGGAAGACAACAGACTTAGAATAGAAAGACACAATTAACAAGTACATTTGGTTATTTCTATGGCATACAACAATTTAATGTTAGAATTATGATACTATACAAAGATATATAAAATTTTTATAGAAATCTCATACATTTTATAAAACATACTCATAACACATTTATATAAATATAACTAAAAAAAAGGTTAAACATTATTTCTTATTTAACGATTCCTCTCATATAATTTGACATACCAAATAAGGGTAATATGTCTCTCTTAGACTTTTACGAGCCCCCTTTGTAATGTCCAAAATTTAGTTTGAGGTTCTTAAATTTAAAATTTTAATTTGGAGAGTTTGTTAGATATCAAAGCTTTAAAACCCTTTTATCAAAATGAGAATGGTTTAAAACACTTCATCAAATTAAGACTGCAGTTCTGCACTTGTCCCCCAGTCTGCATCAGACGAACGAGGACAAGTGGTTTGAGAAGAAAGAGGAATTTATTAATTTGCCGGCAAAGAAGAGGTTGGCAGACTCCCATCTCAAAGTACCAATGTCCTACTCTGAACAGAAGAACAGAGCTTTTAAAGGTTCCGATCAATCCCATCTCTGGCTAAGGCGATCTTGTGACCTCTGCCCAGACAATTCCCTTGAGCCATCTCCTGTGGCACAAAGAACAA
>VBSM01000639.1:598562-614530 GCA_008086735.1 Cheirogaleus medius | reverse complement strand
AGGCCGTAGTGGTGGCCATAATTCCCGATGCTAGAGTGACTCAACAGGAGAAGATCCACCACCGAGGCCCAGCCTGCTGGAGGCAGGCGGTGATGGCTGTGAGGAGCCCGAGCAGCAGGTGTCTTGGGAACAGGAGTTCCTGGGGGGCGACAGCCCAGGAGGCGGCGGGCTGCGGGGCGCTGAGCATGGTGTGCGGCGCTGAGATACGTGCAGGTCGGCCGACAGGAGGGCTCGCTCACACATCCGAGAGCGGCATCCTCACACCCTGGACCTGAGCCCTTCGGAGAAGAGCAACGTCCTAGAGGCCTGGAGCGACGGGTGGCCGTTCTGCAGGATGTCAGAGCCGAGCAGCCGTCCCCACCCGGCTCAGAATCAGGCCGGATGTTGAGCCAGACCCCGACTCCAGCCCAGACGCTGCCAGAACGCCAGCGGAGATCGTCGTTCTCCTTGACCCCGAGGTCAACCCGTCCCTCCCTAAAAGGAGCCGTCCCAGGGGACTTCGGCCCCTCGAGCTTCCTGCTGCCTCTGCTACGGAGCCAGGAAACAAGAAGCCCCGCAGTCAGGTGAAAGGAGCCCTCTGGGGAAGAGCCAGTCAGGAAGAAAAGAGGCAGACCGCTGGCCAAAACCCGGACCCGGACCCGGACCCAGCCGCCCCGTCGCCCGACTCACCCACAGAGACTTTGGCGGCAGCAGCCGGCGTGGGACACTTCACTGAGGGCAGCTTCCCTCCTTGCTTCGTCCTGCAGCTCTTCTCCCACACCCAGCTCAGGGCCCCAGACAGCAAGGACTCCCCTGAGAGGGGGAGGCGGCAGAAGGAGGCCTGCCCCAGCCAGAAAGCCCCTCTCCAGATGCCCCTCCAGGGCTCTGCGGGACGCTGGATCTCCAGGTCATCCGTGTGCCGATGGAGGAGCCCCCAGCAGTCAGCCTCCTGCAAGACTGGGCCAAGCAGGCCCAGGGCACCAAGGGTGTGGGAGCAGGTGACAGCCCAGACTGGCCCGCCGTTCTGTCCAATCCAACACCACTGTAGGGGGAAGGCAAAGGTGTGGAGCCAAAGGTGGGGAGCAGGGTGTAAATTCTTCCTTTCCTGGAGGGGGAGAGAGGAGGTGGGGGAAGAGGCAGCATCGCCCTTTGGCTTCTAACTCACAGCTTCCTGGCCTGGCCACCTGGCAGAGAGGGTAAGACCAGGTGCCAGGGCAGGGTGGGAGTGGGGCAGCATCCACTGGTACCTTGGGGCACTGGAAACCGTCTGCCCTGGCCAGGCCTGAGGGCAGCTGAGGCTGGCACGGGTGGCTGAGGCTGCCTACAGTGGGGCACTGGGCCTGTGGAGAACACCTACCTGCCCCATCTTTCATGCCCCAGACCTCTGTCCCAGCAACCTCCTCCCACCCTCTCAGCCCCCACCATTCTCTCCTGGCACAGTGCCTTGCATGAGAGGTAGTCCTAACAGGGTTTGCACTCAGTCCTACTACCTCGGGGGACACCTCCTGCCCCCCACTTCTTGTTCAAGCATCTGATCCAGGAGGCCTCCATTACCTCTTCCGGCCTCATCCCTGCAGAGGGCCGAAGCAGCTCTCCTGGGGGCTCCATTCAGTCCAACTCTCTTTTCACCTGTTGTATACATCACCTTTGTTGACAATAAATTATTTTTCTGTATTAAAAAAATGATATTCCTGTCCCTTTCTCAACCTGAGGTCAGTTCTCCAAAAGGAGTGGGGGATGTTTTAAAGAGACAGAAAACATTTTGTCATTTTTTTCAAGCCATTTCTTCTGTTACATATTCCCCGCCTGTCAATATTGCCTTCCACATCTGTGGGAGCAGGGGCCACTACTCTGTTACAGTTACAAAAAGAACGGGGCTTGGATACTGGCAAAACAGGTCATGGCGAGGGAGGAATTCTGTTGAGGGGCAATAAAGGATTACCAGGGAGAATGAATGGCTCAGGGAACAGAGATGAATGTGTACACAGTTCTTTTTGGAATGTGACAATGAGAGACAGACATTATCGTGTGAAAGCGTCTGTTCAGGTGTGTTTACATTTGTAGTTTTCCTTTCTGCAATAGATAATGTGACAACAGGGAGGGGGAAAAAAAAAACAATTGTTCTCCTTGGTGAGAACCTGTGGCCTAGGGGCCACATGTGGCCTTCTGGATCCTTGAGTGTGGCCTTTAGACTGAATCCACTAAAGGGGTTTGTTCTGTGAAATTTGGATTCGGTGGCACTTAGGGATCTGGATTGCCACATGTGGCTTTGAGGCTGCAGGTTCCACACCCCAGACCAACGAACTGCAGAGAGCGACTGGGTCCTGTGCTTTGGCAAGGATGGGGGTGCAGTCGGGGAGACCTTGAGTCTGCTGCTTCAGTGCAGCGTGTCGCGGCGCCATAGTGTGGGTATTGAGTGCTGAGCCCCAGCACTTGGGAGTGGCAATGTGAGCCCGGATTGGGCCGGCCTCCTCTGGTGTATGCATTTGTGATGACCGCTAGAGTAAGTTACGGAACACGCAGGAGCAGCAGCAAATATGGAGGGAGCAGGGAACAAGACGAGAGCAGTAAGTGGATGAGAGTGTGTGAGACAACAGGTGCTGAGAAGCTCTGCTTTGGGGACAAGAGATGAATGAGGTTGATAGGAACTATCGTTAAGTCTGAAGCCTCCTTAGATCATAGGTAGAAAATAGTAGGCAAAAAAATTAAGCTGAACCTAATTTCAAAATTTGGCTTTCCCAATAGAATATTGTTGCACCTCCAATGTTTTTTCAGTTTTCATTTTCCTTCTCAAAATTTCCCTGTTGTAAAATATAGTAAAATGAAATGGTTATTAGCATGGGTCAAAATCAGACTTTCTGGGGTCAAACTCTTGTTATTAATGAATATGTGTGTCCTGAGGCAATTTGCTTAAATTCTCCAACCCAGTTTTTTTCATTTATAATTGTTTCCCCTATTGTTGTGAAAATAATTTGAAATAATGCATGTAAAGAACTAGAACAAACGCAGGCCCACAGTACTCAATAGATGGCTTTACTTAGGATTATTACTCTGATTATAATTATTATTAATCACTGGGCCCTCTGTGAGGTTCTTTTCGGGTCTTCCAATGAATAGGAACATCAGAAGCTTGCCAAGGACTTACTCCAGCCAGCAGATCCTCCGTGATTTGAAGGCTGCTGGTGAACCGGTTACTTTTGTCAGGGATTCTAATACCAGGTATTTTTTTTTTCTCCACACTAGCTGACCCAACTTCTGCAGGATCACAGCAAGGCAAATGTGAGAATGATAATGCTTAACTCTTTTTCTTTTTCTAAATAGTTCTTGGGCTGAGAATGAAGACTTTAGGGGATTTCTTGGACTTGTTTACTTTTATTAGTTCATTAACAAGTTTATGGATCAGGTAAAAAATAAATTATTATTTTTAATGAGGAAACTAAGGCACACAGAAGCTACATGTAGGAAATAAATCTTGTAGGAAATTAATCTTACCCATTGGTTGTAAGGACTTCAAATCATCTAGACATGGACTCCATTTCTGCCCTCTCTGAACATCCAAGGTCCCAGGGCAGGGAATTTTTCTCACTGATTCAGTGAAATTGTCTTGGAAGTGCTGTGTATTCTGCAGAAGGCAGCAGTAATTCTATACACAGCAATCTTCTTTTGAAATTCAAAGGAGCTTTTTTCTCAACTTTAAGGCATGGCTGGGGGCATATCCCTCATAGCTGGGCTGGGATTGAGCTAAAGCCCAGCAGAGGAGGGTGCAGAAGAGAAGAGGACTCAAGGCCACCTGCTGGACAGGGACACTCTCCTCTGGTCCTCTCTGTTTCTCTCCTTTTCTCCAGCTTTCAGATCTCTAGCAGGGCCCAGGCCTCCCTGGCCACCCCAGTGTCCTGAGGGTGAAGATTGAATGAGCTCAGGCTGCAGGCGCCTCTGCAGGGTCAGCCACATCTCCAGACGGAGGCAGCAGTGAGGCCCGGAGGCCAATGAATCCTCCTAACAAGGTGCTCTGGACAGGCAGACACTTTAATGAGCCTGCCTGGATTTGTGGCTGAAACCAGGCCGGGGAGAGAGAGAATGATTAGAGGCCCCTGACACAGGGACAGGGAAAAGTTGTGCACATGGCCAGAGAGGGGCAGCTGGTGTAACTGGACTATAAACCTGTCATGGGAATCGACGGCTCCCTGGGGACGCAGGGTGATTGGCAGGTGCTGGGGTGGAGCACAGAGGGGTGGGGGAGAGAGGTGTGCAGAGCTGCAGAGAGGCCACCAGGCACCACAGCACGCTACAGCAGTCCCCTTGTGCTGGCAGCACCCCCTTCAAGAAGGCTTGTCTGGTTACCTTTCAAGAGACTGGCTTTGGCTTTTTGGAGTTCCCAACTTGAAGCTATTTGGTCAAAAGTTCCAGAGGGCTGGACGTGAGGCTGCTGCCTTGAGCGGGGGCAGTCTTGGAGACTGAGCCCCCAACCTGTGGGATTTGATGCTATCTCCAGGTAAATAGTGAAGTGGAGGACACCCAGCTGCTGCAGAATTGATCGCTGGCATGCTGGTGGAGAGAAATCCCTGCATATTTGGGGGTCACAGAAGTCTTCTGTGTTGATTGTCATTGTTGAGTGAGAGAATAGGAAAAAGCAGATTGTTTCTTCCCACCAACAGCCCCCCAACCCACCCCCCTTGAGATGTTGAAATAGTTCCTGTCTAGTCTAATGGTTTTTATTTTCTAATGAGGTATGACCCCAGTTTATCTGCTGACACTGGGGATGAGATGGGGGCACAAAGCCGCGAGAAAAAGAAGAATGAATGACATAGATATTTAGGGAGGTTGGAAAGTGAACTTATTCAAGCAACATGGTAGGATAGCTAGGCAGTGTTGGGCTAGGTATCACCAATATATGATGATACCAGAAGCGCAGGCAGACACAAAGGTACAGCTGGTTTCTTCCAAGGTTGATGTTTAGCAAAATAACCACAATGGAGTTGAGAATGGGGCAAAGCAGTTGGATTTATCTGTAAGGACTACAGATTTAAGGTACTTAATGAATAAAATGAACTCCAAAGAGACTGCATAGATGGATGGATGGATAGATGGATGGAGAGATGGAGAGATGAATGGAGGGATAGGTGGATAGATGGATAGATGGATGGATGGACAGATGGAGAGATGGGTGGGTAGATGGATGGAGAGATGGACAGACACATATCAATGGTCACGAGCAATGCATGGCAGGCCCTGACGAGAGTGAAGAGTGGCCGCAGCCAGCCTATTTGAGCTCCTGGGGTGGAAGGAAAGGCTATGATCAGAGTGGGCTACTGGAAATTCATGTTGGAGACACAATAAATTTTGATGGTGGCAGTTCAGGGTAGGACCCTAGATCTGAGTGTAGAGTTGAGAACAAGTCCTTAAAGATGAGAAAACTAGAGCAGAGAGGCCAGGTGTTGATGGGGCCCGTGGACAGTGAAGGCTGCAAGCAGATGCAGAAACGGGGAAGAAGGGGCTGTGACTAGGTTCTGAGGCCTCCCAGGATAGGGACAAAGGGCAGGAGGCCAGGTGGCTGCCCCTCGGAGGGAGAGCAGGGTCTCAGAAGGAGGAGGGAGGTGAGCATCCTGCAACAGCAGCCTCAAACGCCCTCTCTCCCACCGCCCCTGCTGCTGCCCAGCTCACACAGTGGCTATTTGTGATTTCTTCTCATTGTGTTTATTTATATTCTAATGCCCTGGTAGTTTCAGGAAACTTTCTTTAATGCAATGCAAATATATTTGGTTTGCTGCCTCATTTACAAATATAATTTTCCTATTAAAATCAGCTTTGTCTTAATATTCTTACAAGTTTAAGAATAAACTATTTCTTAAACATACAATATTGATTTATATATATATTTTTTCGATTACATTTCAGAAAATTTGGTTTTGATACTTCTTTTTTTGTTGTTGTTGTTTTTCCCTGACTGTCAGGAAGCAAACTTCTAATTGCCCGCAGATGAGAATTTCCCAGCTTGAAATACCTCTCAGAGTAGCAGGTGGTTCGTGTGCTGTTTTAATGATCCTGGGCTCCTTGAAACTAGAACATTCCTTGAACTCCAGGATGAGCCTAGTAAGATTGACTGAGGGAAACATTTCCCTGGGAGGAAGATTTGTAGCAACCCGTAATCCAGTTCTCAGGGCCACCTTGGCAGCACAGACTCTGGCCTGTTTATCTTGCGGAGGCTGCACCCTGATCACAGCCCATTCTATTCAGCCTGTGAATAAGGAGCTGCTCTTGGCAGCGGTCCTAGCCCAGGTGATGTACGCTGCCTTTTACAAGGCACTGAACTGTGGGGTCTCAGAGCAAAAGGGACAGTGGCTCTTTTTAACCTTTTCATCTACAGTGCTTTGGACAGTGACGATAGTGATCTCTATGATGTATTGAGCACTTCTTATGTATGAGGACACTGAGCCAGCTCTTTGTGTGCATTCCCACTGTTTACATGTGTGCTAAGGACACTTAACATGACTCACCCTCTTAGTCTCTAAGTGTGCCATACAGTGCTGTTAACTGTTGGTGCCATGTTGCACAGCACAGCTCTGGAATTTACTCATCTCGTATAACTGAAGTCCGCACCTGTTAAACAGCGGCTCCCCATTTCCCCCTCACCTCAACCCCTGCCAGCCACCACTCCACTCGCCGATTCTGTGGGTTTGCCTGTTTCAGATACTTCACATAAGTGAGGGCATGCAGTATCGATCTTTCTGTGACAGGCTTATTTCACTTAGCATAATGTCTTCCGGGTTCACCCAAGTTGTGGCATGGGTCGGAATTTTCTTCTGTTTTAAGGCTGAATAATATTCCATTATATATATAGTGGTGAGTCGCTTAATGATGGGGATACATTCTGAGAAATTCATCTTAGGCCGTTTTGTCATTGTATGAACAGCACAGAGTGTGCTTACACAAACCTAGATGGCACAGCCTTCTACACACCTGGGCTATGTGGTTCAGCCCAGTGCTCCTGGGCTACAAACCTGCACAGCATGTCACTGTACTGAATACTGTAGGCAATTGTAACACGCTGTATTTGGGGCTTTTTATTTTTATTTTTTAAGTTTTGTTTTTACTCTCTTGCTTGTGTAGGCCAACACAGTGGCAAGTATTTGTGTATCTAAACTAACTAAACATTAAAAAGGTACAATAAACATACAGTATAAAAGATAAAAACCTGTGCACCTATATAGGGCACTTACTGTGTAATGGAGCTTGCAGGGTTGGAAGTTGCTCTGGGTGGGTCAGGGAGTGACTGTGAGCGAGTGTGAAGGCCCGGGACATCACTGTACACTGCTGTAGACTTTATAAACACTGTACACTTAGGCTATGCTAAATTAATAAACAAAATTCTTTCTTCAATAATTAATTAACCTTAGCTCACTGTAACTTTTTTATTTATAAACTTTTAATTTTTTTAATTTTTTAACTCTTTTCTTATAATAGCTTAAACAAACATATAGTTATATAAAAATATTTTCTTATTTTATTCTATAAGCTTTTTGTATTTAAAAATTTGTATTTTTTAAATTTTTTTAAGCTTTTTGTTAAAAAGTAAGACACACACACACCCATTAGCTTAGGCCTACACAGGGCCAGGATCATCAATATCACTGTCTCCACCTCCACATCCTGTCCCTCTGGAAGGTCTTCAGGGGCACTAACATGCGTGGAGCTGTCATCTCCCGTGATAACAATGCCTTCTTCTGGAACACCTCCTGAAGGACCTGCCTGAGGCGGTTTTACAGTTCACTTATTTATTTATAAGCAGAAATAGTACACTCTAAAATAACAATGAAAGTAGTATAGTAAATACACAAGCCTGTAAAATAGTAGTTTATCATGATCAAGTGTTATGTACTCTGTGTAATTGTATGTGCTATATCTTTACATGACTGGCAGTGTAGGACTTTTGTTTACACCAACATCACCACAAACCTGTGAGTAGTGTGTTGTACTATGACATTACAAGGGCCACAATGTCACCAGGCAGTAGGGATTTTTCAGCTTCATTATAAACTTAAAACCGCCATAGAATGTGCAGTCTGTTGTTGACGGAAACATCATTATCTGGTGCCTGACTGTATCACGTTTTCCTTATCCCTTCATCCATCAGTGGGTATTCAGGTTGTCTCCACACCGCGGCTGCTGTAAATAGTTGTGTGCATGCACATTTAACTCTTGTGTCAGCCCTTGACGTAGGTGTTACAATGACCCTTGCTTTGGAGACGAGGACACTGAGGCAAGAGCACTGTGAGCAAGTGCTCAGACTCCATTGCTGGTAAAATGCAGAGCCAGGATTTAAACCCAGGAGGTTTAGATTCAGAAATGGAGAAGCAAGGGCATGACCCTCAGCCTCTGGCTCCAAACCCGTTTTTTTCCCTCACATTCTGCTTGTGAGGATGACCAAAGACCAAGATGAGAAGTTGAAGTTGATTTTGAGTAGGAGAGGCCCTGTGAGCCCCTCCCCCTCCTGTGTCCTTGCCTGTCTCCTTGGGGAGTCCCACCTGGAGGGAGAAGGCCTTCCATGCAGAGCTGTGAGTTTGGTTTGCTCACTCAGAGAGGAGGTCAGAAGGTGTTTCGCTCACCAGCCGGAATGTTGGGCTGCCGACTGATTAATTCAAGGCCTCACTCTGCCCACAGCCACCAAGAGGACAAGCTGATTGCACTTTGGGTGATCCCTGCAGGTGCTGGGTTCCTGGACGTGATGAATGTTCCCACTCTGGTCCTCTCTGAGGCAATATATAAAGGCTGTGTTTGGCAGAGGGCCCAGTGGAAATCCTCAGCTTAGAGTTAATGTTAAAGAAAATGAGGCATGTCCCTCACTAAGCTGGAGAGGCTCCCATGTGCGCAGGAATCTAGCAAGTTATGACTCTCCTTCCTTCTCTACTCTTCCCTGTCACTACTCTGCCCTGGTGACCTGTCTACTCCCTGTGGACACGCACCAGCCTCTCTCTCCCCATCAACTCTGCAAAGCCCCTCAAGTCCCACTTTGTTATCAGAAGGCCGTCCTGTGCCCAGAGGCCGAGGAGGTTGTTTATTTATCTCCCTCCCCTAACTATCCCTGGTCTGCAAATGGAGCTTTCACCTGCCCCCTCCCCGCCTCCCCACCTCATGGCTCCTCCCCAGGAGGATGTGGCCCAGGAACCTCTGCACTATTCTCCTGTCCACTCTGACACAGTGTCTGCCACACTCACAGGGACAGCATTGGTCTTTGTCAGCTGCCACCCCCCTGTCCACCAGGCACCCCTCTTCCAAAGTCATCTTTCTGATTTTTCAGGCCACCCCACTGAACAAAAACCTTCAACAGCAATAACTAAGAAATACTTGGAGAATTGTTCTGGCATCGTCTGATTTGATGCTCACATGGAGCTACCATTTAGAGACGAGGCCAGGGAGGCTCAGAGAAGCTACATAATTGGTACAAGACCACATACTTAGTGCGTGGTGGATGTGGCGTGTCAACGCAGGCAGTCTGGCCGTAACACATGGGGCTGCATGCACTCACAAGGATAGAAATCAATGATATATTATAACTTGAAAATTAATAATAAAATAAGCTGTAGACTACTAGACCATTAAAAATAAGATATTTATGACACACATCTTCCTCCAGTGTCCGCCACAGGCAAGTCTCCCCCTGCACGCACACGGGCACGTCTGAATGTACATTCACTCACGGAACTGTAACAAAGAGGCTCCGAGCACCCCTAGAGAGCAGAAACCTGGATTGGCCACAGCGCCTTTGTGTTGCAAATGGAAGTTTAGCCTACTGTAAAGAAGAGGGGGGTTTATCAGCTGAAGAAACTGGGAACAGGTACATTAGATCCAGGACTCAAACGATGTCATTGGTGTTCCATCTGTGTCCCTTTGTGCCTAGCTCAGTTATGCTCTGTGATGGTATCATTCTCAGGCTGACTTTGATGGAGCAAAACAGACAAACAACAACAGCAACAAAATATATACAAAAGAATGACCAGTGGCCTCTCCAGGCTTGGGTGGTCCTAATGATGACTCTCAGGGAGGTAGCATGGGAGTTTAAAGGGCAATGGGGGAGAAAAGATACTAAGGGGATCACGGGTGGTCCTGGGCTGTGGGTGTGGGTCTGGGTGCTGTGGGAAGCCTGGAGGGCTGGAAGCACAGGAGGGGACCAGAGTGTTGGATCCCTCTGCCCGCCACATGGAGATGGAACTACTGGGTGGCCAGAGTGGACGCAGCTTAAGAGTGAGGAGGCTGCTGCTACACCCAGGGGAGGTGACCACCTGGATCAGGGTGGGGCAGTGGAAACAGAGAGACATGGATGGGCTGGGGAGATGGACGTCTCTGGGCAGAGCCAAGAAGATGATGGGTTGGCTGTGCGATACAAGGCGGGTAAACAACAGGCCCCAGGACAACTGTGAAGTTTTTGAGCCCATGACAGGGAGTGAGTAGAGTGGCCACTTCCTAAGAAAAGTCCTTGACCAATATAGCTTTCTTTGCCAATATTTTCCTCCTCCAAAATAATTTACTTTTTATTTATTTTTTTTTTATTTTCTTCCTCCTCCAAAATCTTACAAAACTCTGAACTGTTGAAGAGCAAGTGTCCAGCCCTGGGCTGGAGATGGAGGAGGGTGAGACCATGAAGCCAGCTTCTGCGGGGTTTGCAGTCCAGCTGGGGGCCACTGACTGTCACAGGAAGTGAGCCGAGTGGACACCCAGCTGGCTCCGAGTACAGCCTAAGGTCAGAACACGGGAAACGCCGGGTGAGGAGAGTGGTGTGAGAAAGCTTCGCGGAGCAGGAGGGAAGCAGGCTGAGGCTGGGAAGATGGGGAGGGCCTGGCAAGGTGGGCACAGAGAGGAGTTCTCACAGAGGAGGAGCAGAGGGAGCAAAGAGCAGAAGCCACACGGAGGCTGGATGGACGAGGATGAAGACAGGAGCTGGAGAAGCAGTCAAGCGTGTGAGGACCAGGGACGCTGGAGCCGGGCTTGGACTCCCAGCTCAGCCTGTGGTCGCTTGGCCCCGGGCGAGCTGCTTAGTACACAGAAGCCTCAGGCCCCTCATCTGCAAGTTCAGGACATGACCCACCTTGCAGGGTTACTGTCAGGATTAGAAGTTTTGTCAGTCGGGGGGCTTAGTTCAAGTAGCAGAAATGAACTCTGATTTCAGCAAAAAATAAAATTAATTTATAATTATATAAATATTATAAATTATAAAATAAATTTAATAAGTATGTGTAATGGGAAAGTGTGTACAGGGTTTTATACATTCAGGAAAACTCTCAAAATCTGAGCGGAGCAATGCCAACGTGCACCTGCCTCTGCTGCCACCGCCAGGCACTGGCGCCCTGCTCCCTCTGACCTCCCCTCTTAGCACCGGGCGCAATGGACATCACCAGCACTGTTCCCCCCCCTGCCACTTCCCTGGAACTCAGTTTCTGGGAAACTTCCCCAAGGGAGAGCACCCTGTGGTCCCCAGGGAGTCCGCAGGGGCTGTGACACTGGCAGAGGTGGGGGTGCAGGTGCCCACCCAGCTGGGGGGAGGCCGGGGAAGGCCTGGCACCCCCAGCTCGACAGTGAGGTTCACTCTGCTCGTCAGCCCCATAAAGTGGAGATTCTCCACGCACAGAAAAGGCTTCAACCAAGGAAGAAATAATGTCCACGTTCAAAATAGTGCAATCGCCCCCCTCAGTATCCACAGGTGTGGGTTGCAGGACCCCTACAGATACCAAAATCATAAAATGTCCTGTATTTGTAGGTAACCTACACGCACACCCTCCCATATACTTTCAATCATCTCTAGATTACTTACAATACCTAATACAAGGCAAATGCTATGTAAGCAGTTTTATACCATATTTTAAAACTTACATTTTATTGTTAGTTTTAATTCTTTTTTAAAATATTTTTGACTCATGGTTGGCTGAATACCTGAAAGTGGAAACTTAAAGATACACAGGGCTGACTGTATACATGATGTATCTGAAATAAGCCTGGAACTTAAAATTTCAATCAAAGCCAGCCACGACCACTGTGAACACAGTGTAAGACAGAGGAAGGACACGGGTTTGGGAGTCAGAAGTCCTGGCCTACTGCCACAGCCACCACTAACCGCCTGGGGACCTTCAAGCAAGCAAACTGATCCAGGAAGTAGAAATCTCACTTGACTTTTCAAACATGTGATAAAATACAATAAATTAAATAAGTAGGATTTAGAGGAGAGATGGAGCAGAAGGTAGATCCTCAGGTAGCCTAGATATTCGGAACTTAACTAGGCAGCTAGTCTTCGAGGAACAGAGTAGAAATGGCATCGCAGAGTCTGGAGCTCATAGAGCACCACCGGCCAGACATTTGAGGTTTGACAAGCAGCTCTTTGACCACTGGAGGCTCTTCCATGTGCTGGGGTCAGGGCCTCTGAGGGAAACTCGTGCCTTAGATCCTAAGTTGTCACATAGAGCTAATGCCATGATTGGTGTCCTGAGCCCAGTACTAAGAAATGCAAAGGTAGAAGAGCTGCAGGTATAGATCAGTGCCGCAAACAGGGCACTAGGACCCAGGCACAGGAGGACAGGCCTTTCCCACTCTCAGTCTCCAACCACCTCCCAGAGCCCACACTGGCAGGACCCAACTGGAAGTGGCTGGCCAGGGGTCTAGAGAAATGCAGTTTGCGGACTCTCGGGCCCAGCACTGCAGAGCAGGGTACGCAGGGGTGGCCTGGGGAAAGAGGTGCCTGATCAGCACAGCTGGTTTGCCTTCTTGCCTGTAGTGTGGGGATAATACCTTGCTTGTAAGGATTGCGGCAAGGGAAGTAAACATCCAGTACAACACCTGGACTGTGATGTTCTCAAGGGCAGCCAGTGTGACGGCCACGTGGTGGACGATGCTCACAGCTGCATGGCTATTTACAGTTTTCAGACATGTTCACCTCTATTTTCACATCTAATCCTCAGAACCCTCTTGGAGGAGAAATAGATGAGGACACTAATGCTCAAATAGGTTATAGATGCTGTCTTCCCTGGGGCCCTGGACCTGGATCCTGGGTGAGAGGATTTCCCAGCGTGGATGACACGTGAGGGCAGGAGGGCAAGGCCATTCCGTCCAGGGGGAAGCACATGGCTGCCTCGGCATCTGCTTTCACTAAGACCTCACCCCTATCTGCCGCCAAATTAGGACACCCTCCTTTGGTTAAACCAGTTACCTGTGTCTCAGGAAAAGGAAGATATTGAACAATTATTACCTTCTAAAATTAAAAAATAAAATAAAAAGTAAGTGAATCTCTAAAAATTTAAAGAAAGAGGATTTCATAAAAGTGGCTTGTCAGAATTCTGCATGATCCATGGGCAGGTCAGTGTTGCTGCAGGAATGGAGACTTGAGCTGGAGCTTGTGGTGTTGCCTGAGAAGGTGAGCCTGGGGGTAGCGATGCCATGGTGGGGCCCATGGACAGGCCAAGTGCAGCAAGAGGCCCCAGGAGCCTCTGGACGGTCTCCAAGGTGCCCCGGAGGGCAGAGCGGGCCTAGAGACAAGCTGCGCCACTTCTGCTGCCCGAGCCAGCCCGGACTGACAGACTTTTAGGATCCCAAGCTCAGTCTGGATTTTCCTGAAAGTGAATCTAAGTGAGGCACAGTCTGCAGGGTCTGACTGCTTGTTTGTTTTATCCGGGAACTTTCTAAATGCAACTATAGCACAGTAGCCCTGGAATGCCAAGCGGAGACTCTGTGTTTGCAAACAGCTCATCTTTCCTGGAAGTTCCTGGATGAGTCCTAAGTGTGTGTGTGTTGGGTGGGGCAGAGGGCAAATGGCAGATGGCATTGGTGAATTTCACCCCTCTCTCCTCCTTTCTCTTATCTGTCCATGTGTTATCTCTTCTGGGCAGAGGTTCTATCAGAAAATGTTGCATGCTCTTTCACGTGGAATTCCCAAAGAACTGCTGGCTCCTCTTGGTTGCTAAGAGACAGCTCCACAGCTAGGCTCAGGCTGCAGAATTTGAACAAAGACAGAAGAGCACAAATGGGCTTGCCAGGTAGCTGGCTCTAAGGGTGACTCCCAGTCCCCTTTGTTTGGCATCAGTGCTTCCAGAAGCAATGGGACAACACTTTTCCACTTGTCACTGACATGAGACAAAATAGGTGGACAATCTCATCCGAGGGGTTTCCAGACCAGTCCTGGGTCTGCTAGCCAGAGTCTATGTGGGAAAGATATAGCTGCTTCTACCTATTTAACGTGAGATCCCCGATATTGGTAATGTATGAAGAAAGACCAGAAGTTGTATGTGGTTTATTCTTCCATTCTCTGGAGAGTTCTGTTGGAGTTGGCTTAGAGACAAGGGCTCAGCTCTACTAAAAGTAGGTTTGGCAAAAGCCTAAAATCAAACACATGCCCACCAGTAGGGAACTGGTAGAATAAACCACAGAACATCCACAGAATGGAGTATTGTTTAGCTATAAAAAGTGATGGAATATATCTTTACATGAAAAATACCTTTCTATGGCTTTTTCTCCAGGATAAAATATTAAACAAAAAAGGAAGTCTGAAATTATATACATAGTAGGCTAATATTTGTCAAAGAAAACACAGGTAATAAAAGCATAAATAAATCAAAATCAAATGACTGAATGCAACTGTGTATGCAGTTGATGACAATATCACAAAGAGAGGGCCTATTTCAAGAGACTTTAAAACATACTAATTCAATTGAACATCTCCTATATTTTAAAAGATCTGATCCTTAAGGATAAAATGACCAGCTCCCTTTTCCAAAAAACTTAAATGGTGTTTTGTAATCATATTGGTTGTGGTAGTAATCGTGTTCTTATTTGGAGACAGTCGTGCATGTATTTTAAGGAAAAAAAAAGTAAATTAAACTAATGTCATTGAAAACTGTGGGCTGGGCATAGTGGTTTATGCCTGAAATCCTAGGACTTGGGAGGCTGAGGCAGAAGGATTGCTTGAGCTCAGGAGTTCAAGACCAATTTGAGCAAAAGTGAGACTCTGTCTCTACTAAAAATAGAAAATTACGCAGGTGTGGTGTAGTTCTAGCTACTCGGGAGGCTGAGGCAGGAGGATCGCCTGAGCCCAGGAGTTTGAGGTTGCTGTGAGCTAGGCTGACGCCACAGCACGTTAGCCTAGGAAATAAGAGTAAGACTCTCTCTCAGAAAAAAAAAAAAAAAAAAAAAAAAAAGCTATGATTTTCAGTTGAGGAGGAAGACTAATAACATTAAGTAAAATCCCAAAGTCATGAATGTGAACTGGAATTATCAACATGAATTCATGATGCATTTTGTCTTTAAATCAATATACATTATCTAAAAATACTTCGAAATGATGGCCTCCTTGGTGACACTGAGCAGTGCGGAGATCCCAGGAACAGCAACAGCAGTTTCATAAAGACAATTGGAAATGTTCGAAAGGAACTCAAACATCTTGTTCACAACCCACAAGGGGGGTTTGTTGCTCTTTGTCGCACAGAAAGTCAATTATTCATACAATGAGGGCTGTCAAAGAAGAAAGGATTTATTTTAGGAGATGTGTCAGCTGGGAGGTGGGAGGTAAGGACTGCCCCCAGTCTGTCTCTCTGACCAACAGGGTTGGGGGGGTATTGGGGGGTGAAATGAATGATGTATGAGGGGAGTGAGAGTTATTGTATGTTTGGGGTGATTACCACACTAGAAAGCACGGGACTACAGTCTTGTTAAAAGACTCAGAAACAAAGAGACTCCCACTGGCCAAAGAGGGAATAACTTGAGAACCAATAAAAATATTAACTGCAATGGATTGAAACTCATCAATTATGTTTATATGTATTAGCCTATAATGTTATTAAAACAAAAACAATGTTGTGGTTATTAATGTTATTAAAACAACACCATTGGAAAAAATTTTGTAAATAAATTCATTATTTAGAAAACTGTAAATAAAGAAAAATATGTAAATATTTATCTCACCTTCCTTCCTTCCTTCCTTTCTTTCTTTTTTTCTTTCTTTCTTTTTTTTTTTTTTT
>VBSM01000639.1:584056-595395 GCA_008086735.1 Cheirogaleus medius | reverse complement strand
CATCTCACTCATTATGTTTGTATATACCCATCCCCTCCTCCCCCTCCCACCCGCTGACCGACACCCAATAAATGTTATTCCTGTATGTCCACTTAGGCCCGCTTATTTTTTAAAGTTCTGATCCTTAAGGATAAAAGATCAGCTCTCTTTTCCAAAAAACTGCTAACAAATGAGGATAGAAGAACGGAATTAGAATAATACATTTTGGCAATTCCTAATAAAATAATAGATCAAAGCTAAAATCACCAATGGCTACTAATATTTCAAAAAGAAAAGCAGACATTATATATTTCCTGATAGAAGTATGCAACTATGAAGTATTTTTGCCAAGAATCTGAATCTAATTGAACATTTAGATATTATGAACAGGACATATGGGGGCAGACGAAGATGTTCACACACAATGCAGGGATATAAGCAACAAAGCCTATAGAATGGAAAATCTGACATGATGAACAGCCCATTTTTTTCCAACAGAAGAATTACAAGAAAAAACATATAAAGTGGGCAACTTGCACGTTAAAATTGTTTTAAGAAATATATCAATGTAATTTCAACATATGGATTTTATGTGGATTCTGACTTGAAGAAGAAATAAGCATGTAAAAATGAATTTATAAAAAATAATAATAATTAAGAAGTTATTGGGTTCTTAAAATATGATAATAATATATTATTTTAAATATTTAAGTGTGAAATTTTAATATAGATTGTATATTAGATAATTTCAAAGTTAAATGTTGAGCGTGATAATTGTATTATGGTTAGTAAAAGAATGTCCTCATTTTAAGGAGATACTTACTAAAATATTTATAGAGAAGCACCATGATGCATACAAATTGCTTTCAGATGGTTTATCCAGAGAAGAAAATAAAAATATGGCGCTGCAACTTTGCCAATTTGATACACCTGAATGCACCTGAAACCTAAGTCTCTAACTAGGTCTTTCAATAGAAAAGACAGGGGTCCAGTTCTGAGTTAGAGGAGCGGGATCACTTCACCCTGCCTCTCCCATTTGCTGCAGCTCATGACTAGAATGGAAGGAGCCACTGCTGCGGGACTCTGAGGAGTCAATAGTGAAAGGGAGATGGGGGCACAAGGCCAGAATACAAATTTGCAGCAAACTGGTGCTGAGTTTATTTAGGTTTTCCCCCCAATATCCCCCAGCCAGAGCTCAGGCGGGCTAACAGGCAAAAGTGGACACTGGTGGACAGAGAGCTCCAGGGGAAGCCCCCACTTCTGGGTGGAGAAGTGAGAAGATGGTGTCCTGGCAGGGACTGCAGTGCAGCCAGGATCACAGGGGTGACACTCTGAAGGAGGGAGCTTTGCTCTCCAATCAGAGTAGCTGTGGTCCCAAGACAGTGAAGCAAACCCCCACCTTTTTTTTTCTCTCAGTCTTACATCACTTGCCCCCAAATACAGATGAATTCACAGGAAGCATGTGACAGAGTGAGGTGAAAAGCCACAGGCTTTTTGGCCAGAGGACCAAAAGGGAATTCCAGGAAGCTAAAAAGTACTGTGAAGTTGCAGAAAGGAAAGAGCAGAGAATGTGACCCCATAAAGTTGTTTATGGACTCTGGGCTCACCCCTGAGCTGCGTGTGCATAAACACATCTCTAAGCATCATACCATCCTCTTTGAGAACTGAACTACAGATAGAACACTGTCAGGTCCCAGACTGTCTGTGGGTGCAGACACACAGAACGGATCTGAACAGCACTGCCAAGGCTTTGAAATTGGAACTGACATTGGAACTACAAGACACAGAAGGGTATAGAACTTGTGGCCTGAACTCATCCTTGCTGATTGCCTGATAAAACAAAAATGCCAAGATTTTCCATAGAATTTAAATAAGACCCCAAGTATCATAACAGAATATTAAATTATCCAGGATACAATCCAAATTATTTGACTGAGGAAGAACCAGGAAAAAAATCTCAACTTACATCAGAAAAAAACAATCAACACTGAGCTGACACAGATTTTGGAATTATTTGATAAAGACTATAAAGCAGTTATAAAAATGTTACAACAAAAATTTGTGAATACTCTTGTCGTGGCCCGTTTGCAGGATGGGGGATGAACACAGAACACAAAGAAACACACAAAGAAAGACACAGAGACACATAAAGACAGTACAAGACTGCAGCACCGAACGCACCAGTCCTTTTATTTTTATACCCTGAAAATCAAAGTTACTTCCTTATACGTGACCACCCAGGCACTGCAGCAATGGTCATAAATTCTGGAACACGTAGCCTATGGACACAGATGTCCCATGACTCAGGGTCTTAATGCGGTTGCTTAAGGTGACAGCCATAAGCCAGAGTTTGAGATAAGCACAGATAAGCAATGCAGCCATAAAGGGAAACTTTCCGTTCCCATCTCTTTCGGCCTGGCCCCCTGCGGCTGTGCCTGTCTTAGGTTGTCCCTCCTTGAGGGATCTTACCCGTCACTGGCTAACCAGCCATCCCATGAGCTCAGGCAGTACCCATAAGGGCAAGATGTTTATCAAGTGGCCTCCAGACCCCCAGGGCTGTGGGGCTAGGAAACATTTGCTTACATGCAGAAGCTCAAACTCTTTGTTATGCCTTCAAGCAGCAACCCTGTTTGTTAGGTGAACCTAAGCCGGAACGTATGACTCTCATGCCGCTCAGAGCCGGGCATGTACTCTATTTCCCAAGGTTAATTCTTAAGCTGCATAATTATATGGCAAGCCCCCAACACACTCTTGAATGGAAAATAGAAAGTCATTATAACTTCTAGTTCATTATATCATCTAACAAATTTAAATCTAACAAATAACATCTAACACATTATGCCATTATGACATCTAACATATTTACTAATAATTTATTAAAATCACCTCACACCCAATCCATATTTGAACTTCCCCTATTGTCTCAATAATGTCTTCTTATAGTAGATTGCTTTGAATCAGAATCCTAACTCCACACATTGAATTTTATTATGTCACTTACGTAAGTCTCTTTGATCCTGTAACATACCACCTTTCCTTTTTGAGGCTGTTGATTTCTTCAATAAACTGTTAGGGCATTTGTTCCATAAAATGTTCCATGTTAGGAATATGGCCAGTTGTTTCATTGTTGTTTTAAGTGGTTATGCTAGCTTTGTAAACTGGTAGTTAGACCTACAGTGTTGGTTAGGGTCAGGTTTTATTTCAAAGGCAAATACATTTTACACTGGGTCTTTCCACTGCATTACATCATGAGTCATGCACAGTCCAGATGTCCCACATTTAGTGATTCAGGATTGGTCACCGGCTCAAGTAGCATCTGTCCAATTTCACTATTATAAAATGCCCTATTGATTTTCTGCCTAAAGACTTTAGCATCCACTGATGATAATTGCCTAGATCCATTATTTCATTGATGAGAAAATGTTGATTTTTAAAATTCTTCTATGTGTTCTGCTTTTATTAGAGGGAATTCTTCAAAAAATAAGAGAATAATTTTACTCATTAACTATTTGGATACTCTATAGTTTATATAAAAAATGCAAAAAAAAAGGTACACAATTATTTCCCTTTATTGACATTTATAGTAATGAGTTGATGCACTAGCTACCTGTAATATATAACATTAAAAAAATATTTTATGAAATTATATATTTGTATATATTTGATTCTTTCAATCTGTGGCCACTAGTATTCTTTTTGATGTTCAAATTGCCCATTTTAGGCTAATAGAAATCCTATTAGTAGGCCCCTGTGTCTTTCTCACATGATATCTCCTACTTTGTAGGACAGAAATATGTCTGAGGATTATCTTGTACATTCTCTTGCCTAGAATTAGCCATTACTCCCCTAAATCCCTGGTTTATCTAAGTGGAATATAGTATTTAGAGATAAGACTCTAGGTACTGGGAGAATATGATTTTTTAATCTTCATAATAATTCTGAAATCTGGTTACTATAATCCAGGCGTCCTCAAACTACGGCCCACGGGCCACATGCGGGTGTTTTTGTCCGTTTGTTTTTTTACTTCGAAATAAGATATGTGCAGTGTGCATAGGAATTTGTTCATAGTTTTTATTAAACTATAGTCTGGCCCTCCAATGGTCTGAGGGACAGTGAACTGGCCCCCTGTTTAAAAAGTTTGAGGACCCCTGCTATAATCATTCCATTTTTGCTAAAGATTCTGAGATTCAGAGAGTTGATAAACACACTCAAGGGCACAAAGCTATTCAGTGACATCATTCAAAACTCTTATATGTGATATGGCAGAGCACAAAATAAAGAACTGTGTTCTTTGCAACTTATAAACTGATCAAGAAGAAATGAAATGGTTCAAAAAATTATGGGATGACCAAGAATTACAGACATTGGATTGTATAACAAGAGAAAGTTGGTTACTGACATAAACCACAGAGGCAGGGAAGGTTTGTGGAGAGTTGGCCACACCCTGTGGGAAAAATGACCTGTACAGGTGAGAGAGAGAACAGCCATAGCCAAAGGTGAAAGACGCCAGTGTCTTAGAATGTTCTCTCACAGCAGAGCCTGAGCTGGGGACTGTGTGAGACGGTTTACTTGGGCATCCCAGAAGGTGAAGTGAGAAAGCAGAGACAGTGAGGTAGGAAGAGTCAAAGCCAACCAAGGGTGCAGAGGCTGCTGCTATCTATGGCTTCCAGGGCTCAACTCTACAGGGACCTCTGAGATGCTTACAGAATACCACCAAAGTGTTTATCCTGACATTTACCCATAGGCTTTTCCCTGCATATTTGGGGATATCTCTTGCCCTTCTGGGCTGCACCTAGTTGTGGGCTGGACAGAGAAAGCCCTTGAGCAGAAGAGTAGAGGAGAGGTCTGCACACGAGGTGGGACTCTGACAACTGTGTCTACAATGACCTTGAGGACGTGGATGATCTGGGGCCCAATCCCAAGCCTTCTCCATCTGTTTCCTCTAGGTTGTCCGGCCCCATTCACCACCTGTCACAGCTTCTCTTGACAGACAGCTTCGGCATGGATCAGAGGGATGGAGTTGAGTGGTCCTGTCACAAGTGTTTTCTGGGGTGCCTGTACCCCTGTGGGAGGTGTGGGCCTCACAGAGGAGATGCATTCTTGTCTCCATTTGGGATGTGGGAAGGAGCTGTGGGGTCTCTCCTCTTTCCTGCAGGTCAGGTCCCTGTGTCTTCTGGATGCCACGGAGATTCTCCATCTATCTCCTTGGGTTTGGAGCATGTCATGTGAAATGGAAAAACAAGGAGGATTCTTGGGAGATGGGAAACAAAAACCAGGCTGAGTCATGTTAAGCACATTCTCATTCCCCAGGAGAAAGGAGGGGAAAACAAAATGGGAGAGGCCTGGTGAGGAAAAAGTATGGTGAAGAGAGGTGAGCAAATGTAAGCAGGAGACCTGGAAAATATCTGTTCTTGCTCCTTTCTGAAACAGATTCCCCCGCATCCGAGCTCCACACTCCACCCAGCCGGCCCAACCTTCTCCTCCCTACTTTTCTACACAGCACCCTTTCCCAGTGTTTTACTGAAAGCCCCACACCCCTCCTCACATGTTAAGGAAAGAAGGAAAGAGGGAAGGGAAGAAGGAAGGAAGGAAGGTAGGGAAGGAGGGAGGAAGGAGGGAAGGGAGGAAGGAGGGAAGGAGGGAGGGAGGGAGGGAGGGAGAGAGGAAGGAGGGAGGAAGGGAGGAAGGAAGGGAGGCAAGGAGGGAGGAAGGAAGGGAGGGAGGGAGGGAGGGAGAGAGGAAGACAGACAAAGGAAATGATAATGTTCTAAGCCCACTGAGAATGTTCTTTCTGACAGAATCCCACTGCGCATCTGCTGCAGTGTGAGGCTGCCTGAGTGTGTGGATGCAAGCTCGGGTGGCTTTGCCATGTCTGCTTTTTGTATGAACAGTTGTCAGCCCTATGTGGTCTTCACTAGGCCTTTCATACACCCAAGACTGTGCACAGTGGCTGTGTAATAATGAATATTAATTAATAATAACAACAGCAGTGGTGATGATTGGTGCTGCTGACTAATTTAGTTTCCCCAGGAAAAGAAGGGTGGCTGCTATTTTGGAAGAGAACAGAGCTGAGGAACTACAGGGAAAGTTTGCATTTTCTAACCAATTTATCCAGTTTCCATTTATGACTTTCTTCAAATGAGACATGAATGAATTGCTATATTTTCTGCAAGAACACGACCAAATGAGAAAGCTTATTTATACATTTTAATAGCACCCAATAAAAGTTACTGTTGTGTTTAGTGAGAACTAATCACATTATGACTATTTGAGAATATTTTTCCACATGGATAAATAGTCAAGGGAAGCTTTGAATTGACTTGCTACTTTATGTCTTTAATACCATCCAAGGTCATAAATGTCTACAGTCTATTACCCTGGACTTGTCCAGCATCCCTAGGAACCTCAGCATTATTTTGATGGTATGGCTTTACTTTGTCTTGGTAGATCCTATAATCACTATTATTACTAAACTCAAATTGCATCAAGATTCCAGATAAACCTATTATTATCACAAAGAAGTACTATTTCTTCAAGGAAGTATCTCCCTGTGGTTCTCCCTGGCCAGGTTTTGCAGCTCCTTATGAGGAAGGGTCTTTCAGCGGCCGTCTGTGCACCTGCTTCCCGTGCCGAGGCCGCACTCTCTGAGCCGCCATGGGGGGTCGGCAGCCCCTGTGACTGCTCATTCTCCTCTCGGACCAGCTTCACTCTGTTCCGGAGGAGGCTGAGAAGCTGCGGCTCAGCAGCGTCTGGCAGGGTGAGGGTCTGCAGGAGTGGGCACAGCAGAGCTGGCCAGCTCAGCAGGTGTCCCTTGTCTGAAAATTTCTTACCAGGACTTGCTATTCATTTATTTCTTCCTTCATCTGTGTATTCATCCACTGTATAAATGATTATTTGCCAGGCATTGTCCTAGGTTCTCCAATAAGAGCAATAACATGACTTTCGTTGTTAAAAAAAAATACCAAAAGCATTGCCTGTGGAAAAAAAAATTAAAAATTAGACTTTATTAAAATTCAAAATTTTTGCTTGTGAAAACACTGTTAAGAAAACAAAAAGAAGTCACACCATTAGGCCAGGCGCGGTGGCTCACACCTGTAATCCTAGCACTCTGGGAGGCCCAGGCGGGAGGATTGCTCAAATTCAGGAGTTTGAAACCAGCCTGAGCAAGAGAAAGACCCCGTATCTACTATAAATAGAAAGAAATTAATTGGCCAACTGAAAATATATAGAGAAAACAATTATCCGGGCATGGTGGTGCATGCCTGTAGTCCCAGCTACTCGGGAGGCTGAGGCAGGAGGATCGCTTGAGCCCAGGAGTTTGAGGTTGCTGTGAGCTAGGCTGATGCCACAGCACTCTAGCCTGGGCAACAGAGTGAGACTCTGTCTCAAGAAAAAAAAAAAAAAGAAGAAGAAGAAGTCACACATTAAGAACAAATAAAATATTTGCAAAGCATGTGTCTGATAAAAGAATTTTATTTAAAATATATAAATAACTCTTAAAACTCAACAATAAAGAAATAATTTTTAAAAGGGCCAAACAACTGAATAGACACTTCATCAAAGAAGGTATACGGGTAGCAAATAAACTTAATAAAACATGCTCAACATCATTTTTCATATGAGAAATGAAAAGTAAAACTAAAATGAGATACCACGACATACATATTAGAATTGTTTTAAATAAAAAGGCTGATGATACTGTATTTGTTACTAGTGGGAATTTAAAATAGTAGAGCCACTTTGGAAAATGGTTTGTCAATTTCTTATACAATTAAACATGTATTAGGTTTGTGCAAAAGTAATTGTGGTTTTGGACCAAAATTTTATTAATACTTCCGTATTAGATAACATTATTGAGCAATAGAGAGGAGTGAATGATTGGTTTATGCAACAACAGAGGCTCTTAATTGCATTTGCCATACCCCCAAAGCTACGAATATTGTATGATTTCATTTTTATGGCATTCTGGAAAAGATGGCACTATAAGAATGAAAAACAGATCAGTGGTTGCCAGAGTTTGAGGGAGTGGAGTATGATTGTCATTAATGGGTCACACAGGGGATTTTTAGGTTATAGAACTGTTTTAGCATGACTTATCCATATGTGTGCATAGGTGAGTTAGTATCCATACATGTATTTTTTATCTCTGTCCATTGAGAGGGTACAGAAACAGTGACACCCCAGTAACAGTGAGCATACCCAGCACTCAGATCTTGGTTTCTAAATTTCATCCTTCAATAAAAGGAAACAAAGGTCCCTGGAGAAATGGCTAATTCTAGGGATGGGGCATGGAAAATACAAGATGACCTAGAGTATCTTGTAATGCCACAAAGTAAATAAGTGCTAAAAACAATGTAAACAACAATAAAAACATTAGTGTAAACATGGATGAAATGTGAATAAAACTTGTAGTTTAATTAATAATGTACCACTGTCAATTCTCTAGTTTTGACAGATGTAGAACAGTAATGCAAGAGATTCACCTTAAGGAAGCTGGGTCAATGTTGTACAGTCGCTCTCTTTACTACCTTTGCAGCTTCTCTATAAATGCATGAATCCTACCTGGCAAGTCACTGTTCTAGTTTCCCGTTTCAACATGGAGAGGTTCCTGAGAGAACACATGTGATACGTGTGTATGTATGTATGTGAGCATGGGTGGGTTCTTTGACGGCATCATCAAGCCAGGAGCATGGCCAGCACCAAGGCAGAGCTGCAGCGGGACAGAGATGACTTCCAGCTTCCACTGGAGTTACTGAAGCCACAGCGAGAAGGGGCCCATGGAGTTCAGCGAGCTCTCCAGCCCTACACCTGGATGTGGCTCATTAACCAGGAATGCACCTCCTGTGAGACTGTGCCCACCTGTCTTTCTCTAGCTTGTTTATCAGAGCCTCATGAAAATTACTCTTGAAAGCCCTAATGAAATAAAGATCTTCTGTCTAAGCAGAACTTTAACATCTCCAGAAGCCCAGAGGCGCGGGAAAATATTCCTTGGAGTAATGAGGCGCCATAATGAGTTGGCTTAAACACCAGCCTCTGGAAACAATGTTGGTTCCCGCCCGCCCTCCTGTTTATTCCCTTTCCTCCGCTTCCTGCCCTGGCCCTGCAGCATCAGCAGGGAAGCCGGCTCACCTGCTGCTGTGCACTTGTCCCGCTCCCTCAGGGTAAAGAGAGGACCCTTCTGACGACAGGACAGACACATCAGGATAAAACAGCATAACCCTGGGGCTGTGTGTTAGGGTGGGGACTCACCAGGAGCTCACGGCGCAGGTTGGAGAAAGGTTTCTCCCACAAAGATTAAGACAGAAAGAAGTATCAAGTTTATTTTACATTCTCAGTAAAGAGAGAGAGAGAACACATAACTGGCACGGCACTGCAAGTAGGGAGGGGAAAGCGCTGGCAGCTGAGGGAAAGCTGCTTGGAGTTTTTAAAGGGTAAAAATGGCTTTTTCCCCCTTTGCTGTAGACTGATAACAGGAGCAGCTGGTGGCTGTCTTTTCTTCCATTGTTGTTTTTTTTTTTCCCTTTTCTCTGTGAGGCTGGTTTATCAGGATCCTTGAAATGTGGTCCGGCAGGAACTGAGGCAGAGAGTTCACACCCTGCTGTCCACTTAGGGCTCTTCAAGGCTGCAAAGCAAACCCTTCGAGATAACAAGTCCTAGATGTTTCATCAAACAAAACAAAGGAGCTAGTTGTGCTGTGAGTTTTTTCTTCAAAGGTGCAATTATGTGCTATGATTTTATTCTTCCTACTTCCTGTTTGATAGTTCATTTTCCTCTGTTAGCTGGGTTATTAGTGAGGCCCCTTTCACTGTGGATACACACAGACACCAGGGCCAGTTCTTCATAGGCTGACCAATGGCCCTGACCTGGTGGACGGCACCCCCCGCCCTGCTCTGGGGTAGCGCAGACTCAGGCTCATGTCTTTTAGACACAATCTTTACAGCACGGAAGGTAGAGTTGAGCAGAATACCGGTGAATTTGGACTAAGTAAAATAAATCTGAATTATTTTTCCATCTAAGTTTCTCTGGTTGACAATCTACATATCTCTGGTCACTGGAATATGCTTGGCTATGTCTGAGAAAGACCCAGCTTTGGATTCAGAAAGTTCTTTATGCCTACTTTAAATCTATCAGCCCCTCAGCCCAATTCTCCAACAGCGCTGACTCCGAATGTGGCTGGATTTGGAGATACATCCTTTAAAGAGATTATTAAGGTCAAATGAGGTCATAATGTTCTAGGCAAGTGTTAACAGCTCTTGGTGCAGCTCTTAGTGTTAACAGCTCATGACCCAGGAAATAACCGGAGGGCACACGGAGAGTCGGAGAACAGTCTTTACTCGGTCTGCAGCCTCTGCCCTCTTCTGCTCTTCTGACCCCCCTTCCCTGGTCTCCTCCAGCTTTTATACCTTTGGTAGGACTCAAAAACCGTCCAATCAGCAATAAGCTTTAACATCCAATCAGCAACAAGCTATAACATCCAATCAAGAACAAGCTATAACATCCAATCAGGAACAAGCTTTAACAGCCAATCAGCAACAGTGGGATTCAAAAAGTACCCAATCAGGATCGCGCAAGCAGCGCGGCCATGGAGGGGCCTGGAGCGCTGCAGCGGGACCTGGAGCAGGAGCGGCAGGGAGGCGGCAAGCGGCGGCGTCCCGCTTTCCCTGTCAATAAGGGGCCCTAATCCATATGACTGCTGTCCTTGTAAGAAGAGTACATGAGCACACATACGTCAATGTGAGGTCACAGCTAGAAGACGCCGTCTACAAACCAAGGAGGGGGACCTGGAGGCCTCGGAAGAAACCAACCCTGCTGACACCTCGGTCTTAGACTTCCAGCCTCCAGAGTGTGAGAAAATTAATGTCTGTGGTTGAAGCCACCCAGTCTGTGGTATTGTATTATGGCAGCCCAAGCTGACTAAGACACCCCCAATATCCCTGGACAGGGGGGAACCGCCTGTCCTGGCGGCCGCCAGCCAGCCTTTCTCGCCCTCAGCCTTTGCTGTCTGTGGCGTCCCCTCTCCTTAGCCCTGTGGGTGTGGGCACCGTGCCAGCTCCCAGCTCCGTGCTCAGGGGGCCAGGCCTGCGAGCTCCTGCTCGCCCCTCAGCTTTCTGTGTGTCAATTTAAGGCAGAATCACCACACCTTCCAGTTCTCTGACTCTGGCCTGAGGCTGATCCATAGTGATTAAATTTCGTTTTATTCCTCCAGGCCTCAGGATCAGAGTTGATGGGCTTTTCTGCCCCCATAAGACCAGGGATTGGGTGGGTAAGAACCAGGTGTGTGCCCAGAGGGCAGGTTCACCATTCCTTGCTGTAGGGGGCTGATTCTGGCGATTGCCTGCCTTATACTAATCATTCACTAT
>VBSM01000639.1:545582-583956 GCA_008086735.1 Cheirogaleus medius | reverse complement strand
AATCAGGCCACGACACCTTGCCTTCAGGTGCTTCTTAAATTCTTAGCACCCTAGATTTTGTCTTCCATCCAATTCAGCAAGGCGAGACTACTATGTTATTAACAGCATATCACTAATCCTAGAGCTCAGTAAGTATCTAAATCAGAAGAGGTCAGGCTTGGGCCAGTGAAAGGGACATGTTCTGAAAGGAGCCTGGTGCACTGTCTCATGGTGTGGGTAACGCATCTCAGAAAAAGAGAACAAAGGAAGAAATTAACAATCTTGTTTATGCATTTATACCCATTTGAAGAATAAAGAAGGAGTCATCCTCGCCAAAGCTGATCTGATTTCAGGTCCCTCCCAGCACAAACAGGAGTGCTAGTGAAGGACCCTCGAGCCCCAGCTCTCAAATGCCGAGTCCTTCCCAGGGTCAGAGAGTTGGCCTGGCCAAGACGCATACTCTTGACTCTCTCTCCACTCTGCTAAGTAGGGAGACATGATAAAAGAGTCCTTCCCATTACAAATAATGACAATTGTGTCTTTTTTGATTACCAAGTTTTCAGATTATGTTTTATTTATGTAAATAAGGAAAGTGGTTTATGTTCTTCTGAGTTCTACCACTAATTAAAAAAGTCATATCCTAGAAGGTACTAAGAATTAGGGAGGAAACTTGGTCGCTATTTTAAACTTCTGGTATCCACCCACACACCCCAGTTCCCCTTCACTGTGCTACTGGTCGAGCAGAGACTGGCAGTGTTCTCTTCTCCTGCCTGCCCACCTGGCGTGCCACGGAAGGCCAGCCCCAGGACACCAGGCCAGTGTAAAGTGCAGGTGGTTTCTGGGGAAAGTCCATCTGATGGAACTGCCCTTTGGAGCCTGCCGTCACCTTCAGGAGTGCGGGACTCCTGCTTGTCACCATCAGCCTCCTGCAAATGCTGGACCTTCCAGACACAGATGGAGGTGGAAGATACTGGCCTATTAGCCTGACTGTCCCTAGGGAGGCACAGAACATTCTGAAAGGGCCCCTGAACCTCTGTGGCTGTCATTTTCCTTGCCCGCCCCCAAAGGATGAGCCACATCCTCACTACATCCCTGCCCCACCTAATCTCTGGTACTGTCTCGTGACTATTGCCTCTTTATTGTGAATCTGCCTCTTCGTGACATTGATGTCCTTGCCAGTGTCTGGGTATATTTTTATTAGAGGAGAATTCTCATTCCTCAAATGGGATATGAAGAGCCCAGCCCATGTGAGCTGTGGGAGCATTGTTCTGCTTGAATTTGGCTTGATTTGTCTTGAAAATCTGAGATGTAGCCCAAAAAAGCCAGACCTGGGTAGCCCTAGAAGACTCCTTTCAGGTTGCCTTCCTTAGCATTTCAAGCTGACTTCTCTGTCTGTCTGTTCCCCTTTCCACCTGCCAGGCCCTGTGTGGGACCCTGGTGGGTAAATCCAGACCCACTGGGAAGTCCCTATTTCAAAACAGCATCTATTGATCATTTTAAGGAGTTTTCGTGATAAAGGAAGGCATGTCTTCATGATGTGGGTTTGGTCAGCAGGTACAAGAATACACAGATTCCTTCTTGTTTTACAGGTCTACCCTTCCCATGAGTTCTTCAAAGGAAGACACAAGCATAAGCAATAGCAAAGGGAGGTATTATAATAAGTTATTATTAATTGTGGTTTTGGTTCCAATTCCCAATTATAAATTCATCAATCTAGATTAAACTGTGGGAAATAGATTAGAAGAAATTTAGAGCTTAGAACTAAAGGCTAGAGAACCTATTATTTTCCAGTTCCTCAAAATAAAACCTCAGATCTTACCACCAGTGGCCAAACCAGAGAGACCCCATCATGGCCAGAGGAAATGGAACCACAGAGAAAGAGGTGAAATTGATCCCAATGTTCAGCACCAAACTGGCAAAACCTGGAGAAGTAGACACAGGTCAGCTGAAAAACAAAGTATCATCAAAGAAAAAAAAAAGCACCTGGTCTTTTTTTTCCGTTTGTGAAATGCTTCCTAGTCTAGCTTTAAGGATTGGTAAGAAAGAAAAAGGAGCTTTTCCTATCTGTCTTGTGAGCTTTGCATTCTCTGAGAACCCAATACCTGGTCTTTTTGGCCAATCATTGACTTATAGTGCTCAGTTTCTAATTCTCAATTCTGTCTCCTCCTTGCAGAATAATAATAATGTGTATGTATGTTGGGGGAGGGTCAGGCAGTGTCATGGTAGGAAGGGAGCAAGGGGGAAGAGATGCAAGAAGCTTTAAATTCCTGCTAGAGGTTAGTGATACTGGCCAATTCTGAATCTTAGCATTAGGATCATTGTTCTGAGATAGGGCCCAGAGCCTCTGAGAACAGTAAGGTATCAAGCTTGCATTGGCCTTTGATACCCAAGATTGCACCAAGCATTCAGATGCCTATTGGGTGCCTTGGAGAGCAAAGGGAAGGATGGAGAAATCAAATGAGTAAATCTCTCTCAGTAAACAGTTTGGGGGCCAGCCTGGCACATGAGTTCCTATAGCTAAAGGGCTGAGGAAGCTGGAAATAGAGGGTGGAAGTTAGTGAAGAACTGGAGAGGAGGGAAGAGGAACATACTGTTCACATATTCTGCCTGCTTTGAATTTTGACCTCGGCAAGTTTGTACAGAAAGTGTGATTGAGCTTGGGCAGGAGTTATTCTCTCTTAAGTATCAGAGCCATTTAAACCTTCAATCAATAGTCTAAGTGTTCAGAGTCAGGCCATATATGAGCAGGCTGGGTAAACAATACATCCTTGGGCCCTGTAGTGCAGGCTGCAGTGGACGCTGTTCCTCTGTTACTGTAAACAAAAGACTAAAATGTAGGTTGAACATGATTATGTGAGGTTATATATTACTTACAGAGAATATCAGTTAAGGTTACTTGGTTGTAGGTGACCAAAATTGCTTTCACTAATAAGTCAAAAATAAACTTTTGGAAAAATAAAGAGGATCTGACAAAAGGAAAATACGAATGACTAGCCTCAGAAAGGAAAAGAACCACACTGGCTACAGAGTGTCCAAAACCAGTGATAGCCCTATTAGGTGTCACTGGATGAACATATCTTAGCCATTTCATTCTTTGTATCTCTAAACCCAATATTCAAATTCAAATTCCAGGGAAGCAATATCTGCTTGGTTACCATGGGTTACACACTCATTCATTGGCCAGAGCAGGAGACCTTTGAGTGACAGCACCACCAAAGCCTTATCCCATGAGGGAAGAACTTTTCTCCTCCACAACCAAAATCAAAACAAAAACAAAAACAACAAAAAAATATAAAACAGGAAGTCCTTAACAGAAGACAGGGTTGTCCATGCCAGGCAAGTACAAAGAAGATATGTTTTTTGTTTTTGTTTTTTAAGACAGAGTCTCACTCTGTCACCCTGGGTAGAGTGCAGTGACAGCAGCCTAGCTCACAGCAACTTCAGACTTCTGGGCTCAAACGATCCTCTTACCTCAGCCTCTTGAGTAGCGAGGACTGCAGGTGCCTGCCACTGCCGAGCTAATTTTACCGAGCTAATTTTTTTCTTTTTTCTTTTGTTTTTTGGGTAGAGAAGAGATCTTGCTCTTGCTCAGGCTGGTCTTAAACTCCTGACCTTAAACTCTTCAAGTGATCCTCCTGCCTCAGCCTCTCAGAGTGCTGTAGTGCTAGAACTGCAGACGTGAGTCACCAGGCACGGCAGAAAGAAGATGTGTTGATAATATGTTATATGGAGTATTCCAGAGCCCCACCATCATTAGATGCAGCACATTAAAAGCAGAGTTTCTGCTTCCTGTGTATGGTAGAGAGTCTCCCTACATTGCTTTGCTTATTTTCTGGGACTTTTGTCAGTAGTGATCATAGTTACAGCATCACAGATTTGAAATGGTGCTCAAAGATTATCGTTTTAGACCATGCGCTCTCAGTACGGTCAGTGTTGTCCACAAGGGAGAGAAGTGTGGTTCTTGGAGGGGATGAAAAGCATTTGGATATTACAATGAATTGTGTCCCTCCAAAGGGTCACAGTACATAAACATATATAACATATCTGTGGCTTTAAATTTTTATAGGGGGAGCAGTGGGGATAATTAGGAAAATACATGCCTAAAAAGGCTCTTTGGGGCAGTGATAATAAAAGTAAAAACAAAATGGTTAAGAAACACTCTCTTAGATCACTAATTCTCAGCTGCGTATACAATCAAAATTATATTTAAAAATACTGACATATGAGTTTATGACTACAAATCCTGTTTAATTAATCTGAAATATGGTCTGGACGTCAAAAATTTTAAAAAGTCTATCCACACAATTCTGAGACCCACCAGGGCTGAGAACCACGGACCTAGGGCCTCGCTGGTGGCAGTGTGGTCGCTGGGCCAGCGCCGGCAGCCACGGGGACTTGCTGGAGATTTCAGGAATAAGCCCCACCATGCTACTGACTCGGAATTCACATTTAAAGAAGATTGCCAGGTGCTTCACATGCATAGTGCATGTTGAGAGCACTGAACTAGACCCATGGCTACCGCCCTCACTGACCATCGGCGGCGCTGACCGTCTAAGGGTGCAGCGGTCCCAGGCGCTCCAGAGCCGTCACGTCAGAATCGCTGCTCTTGAGGTAATCGCTCTGCTGCTTTTCCACATTTCTACAGATAATTTTTGATGCGTATTCCTGGATAAAATCTATGGATTGAATCCAAAAACATTAATTATGAGAGATAAAGTGACTTATCCAGGAGTTTTTACCATCTCCTATTCTCCTGAATTCCCGCCCTAGAGGTATGGGGAAGGCCAAGCTCATGACACCCTGACACCTGGCAAGGGGCAGATGAGAGTGACATCCATTTATTAGTCACAGCCTATGAGTAACGGGCTGGGGGAGGAGGACACTGCAAGCCATGCAGGGCCACGTGGAGGTTGTACAGCGTGACCAGTCTGGGACTGTGGGAGGCAGGCCTTGTGTATCAGACGGTGAGGTGCCCCTGGTTCCTGTGCCACGGTGTGATTCACTTGTTTGAATGATCCTGTGGGCTGGCAGGGAACTGACCCTGCTGCTCAGGATATGCAAGGTCTGGTGTTAGTCTTCTCAGTAAGGAAGGTGTTAACCAGGGGCCTCACCCACGGGAGCAGTGTGGGGAGGGGAACACGGGCTTAGGCCATGCAAGGCCCTCCCAGTTTCACATGTCAAGGCGGCACATGATGTGGAATCTTAACTTCAGGCCTTACACTACAATTGACCCTTTGATGCCTTGACATCCATGTAAACCGTGGTAATTTCTGAGACTCTCAAACAGTGGAATTACCTCCCTAGAAAGTGAGTGGGTATGAGGCCAGGAGGGGAGAGGGCCATATGATGAGGCAGTTGTCAAGAACACGAGCTTTGTATTGGATTAGATGCTCACAGTTTTTGCTTGTTGAGATGAATTATACTAATGTTTTTGTTGTTTATTTGTTTTTATTTAGATAAAACTTACATAATCTAAAGTTAACAATTTCAAAGGGGAAAATTCAGTTGCATTTAGCACATTTGCAAGATTGTGCAATCATACCTCTATATAGTTCCAAAATATTTGCATCCTCTCAAGAGGAAATCCGTTTACCCTTAAACAATCACTTTCCATTTTCCTCTCTCCCCAGATTCTAGCAACCACTAAGTGTTTTCTGTCTGTGTGGATTTACCTATTCTGGATATTTTATTTAAATGTATTATACAATATTTGATTTTTTGTGTCTGACTCTGAGCACATTGTACTGAAATAATAAAAACATAATGAAAACATTATGCCAACTGACAAGTTGTAGCATATATCAATACTTTATTCCTTTTTGTGGCTTAATAATATTCCATTATATGAATATAGCACATTTGCTTATCCATACCTACATTTTGATAGAAATCTGTGAATGAGTACCATTTCTAACTGGCAGAAATTAAAAATGTTTAGAAAAGTTTGCAGACATATCTGGCCCATAACAATCCATAACAAAGTCACAACATCCAGTGACAGAATTATAGGCATCAATAAATGCAGTATATATTTTCAGAACTACTCTTTTCTTTTGTGATATATTAGACTGTATATTAGAAAACACTTTAAAAAACAATTCTAATAAAGCACTTGTATTCAGACTATATAAGGAGGTCTTAAAACTCAATGATAAAATTAACAGACCCCCTAAAATGAATAAAAGATTTGAAAAGACACTTAAATAAAAAATCAACTCAATGTCAAATAAGCACATAAAGATATACTCAACATCATTAACCACTAAGGAACTACAAGTTAAAACCACTGGGAGATGCCTTTGCACATCTAGTAGAATAGTTAGAATAGATAGGATGGATGAATAGATAGGTGGCTGGATGGATAGATAGAAAATCTAACAACATGTTAGTTTTGTTAGATTTTTGTTGCAAGAATGTGAACCAGTTAGAACTCTGTTACATTGTTGCTGGAAATGCAAAACCTTACAGCCACTTTGAAAAACAGTTTGGCAACTTCTTATAAAATTAAACTTAAATTTACCATACAATCCAGCAATACCACTCCTAGCTTTTTACCTAAGTGAATAAAAGTTTATGTTCATGTAAAAACATGCACTGACATTTATATAAGCTTTATTTGTAATCACAAAAAAGGGAGATGATTAAAATATACTTTAACTGGTAAACAAATTAGTCAACTGTGATCTGTCAATACAATGTAATACTCAGCAACAAAAAAGAATGAACTACTGAAACACTTAACAACATAGATGGATCTCAAATTCCTTATAATAAGTGAAAGAAGCCAGATTCATAAGTCTGAATACTGTATGATACCATTATATGACACTCTTGAAAAGATTTAAAAAAAAATAAGAGACTGAAAAAAATCAGTGGTTGCCAGGGGCTTAGAGTGAAGGAATGAGTTGATTATAAAGGGACATGGAAAATTTTGAGTCTGATATAATTTTTCTACATCTTGGTTGTAGTGACGATAGTTACATGACTGAATTTGCTAAAACTTGCTCAGTTTTATACTTAAAGTGGTGATTTTTCTGTATGTAAATTATGTATTAATAAAAAATAAATTTAAAAAGCTATACAGAACATGTTCTTTGACTACAATGCAAATATACTAGAAACCAGTAAATACAAGATAAGAAAATCTGCATACATTTGGAAACTAGAAAATAGACCTTAATGACAAAATTAGACTGTCATCACTTTGCAAACTACTACCAGCATTGCTTCAGATGACTGCTAAAGCCATTAGGTATAATGCTAACTGGAAATTTTACAAGGAATGATGGCGCCTGAACATACTAATCAATGTTAGCATCTCTAAAAGAGCAATAACCAGGCATGCCACCCCTCCTGACAAAGTTAGACATCATCTTTTACGAGCTGTTCTTGCCAACATAACAAAACCTGAATCTGATCAAGCTTCTACATCTAACTATTAATAATAATTTGTTAGAAAATTATGGAAAAGCCAAGGGATAGAAAAAGTATTAAATAAAACTTTATAAAAATATATAGAATATGGGGAACTCTGCAAGATTAATGACTCAATTTCTTTAACAAATAAATTACAATGAAAAAAAGACAGCAAGGAGGAATAACGAAGTTAAAAGAGACAAAGGAAGAAAAGAGATATAATAAACAAAATAAAATTCATGTGGTTCCACGCTAATAATAGTAAATGACAAGTGAAAAAAAAAGATGTAGAAATCTTTTTATGTCCTAAAGTGAACAAACTGATTGATAAGAAGTATGAGTTAATAGGGGTAATTGAATGCTAAATAGATATTTGAAAATATTAATGAATGAAAGAAAAGAAAAGAAAAGAAAATATGAAAAAATAATATGTCTGGGATTTCCTTCAAAATCATCGAATGAAAGGGAAAGGTAGGTGGTAAGGGAGATATAGATTTTTTTAAAGATTGTACACAAAGAATTGGAAAATGTGTTGCATGTGGAGACCAGTGGTAAAGAGGCTTGCAGGTTAGCTTTCAGCAAACCCAGATAAGTTTATTTTGATTCACTAGTGGAAGGAAATATGGAGATGGGCCTAGGAATAGCACAGGGTATGGAAACTGACTGAGGAAACTTATTGACTGTAATGCAGGGGAGGGGGGACTCCAGAGAGCTCAACTCAACCACACCAAGTTACTTAAGCCGTGAGCATGGAATGCTTTGAAGATAAAATGTAGTGGCTTTTTAATACAATGAAACAGAAGCTACTTAAATGTACAATTATTCAGTTAGCAATTTCTGAATCATAAATATTTATTACTGTAAAAGTTATCAAATTTAAATGATCTGAAAAGGAGTACCTTATGCAAATGCAATTAAGACTTTTGAGCTCTGAGTTGCTGTATAAAAAATATATATATGTATATATACATGTATATATATATAATAGGGCAGCTCGGAGTGTTAATGTTTTATATATAGACATAGACATAGGCGGCTAGATAAGGATAATTAGCATTATAAATAATATTGTCTTTCTATTTTCGTACTTCTGTATCTTCCAACAGATTATAGGCCTAGGTAGTTCAGTAAATTCCCAATCCATGTTAATACTTGGTGCTGTATTTGAGAAATTTTTGACATCAACAGTATGTTTTATTTTTCATTCTTTTTTTTAGACAGAGTTTTGCTCTGTTGCCTGGGCTAGAGTGCTGTGCCATAAGCCTAGCTCACAGCAACCTCAAACTCCTGGGCTCAAGCGATCCTCCTGCCCCATCCTCCCAAGTAGCTGGGACTACAGGCATATGCCACCATGCCCAGCTAATTTTTTCAAATTTTAGTAGAGACAGGGTCCCGCTCTTGCTCAGGCTGGTCTCAAACTCCTAACCTCAGGCGATCCTCCCAATTCAGCCTCACAGAGTGCTACGATTATAGGTGTGAGCCACTGTGCCTGGCCCATCAGTGTGTTTATGAAATCTTTTGAGCTCTGCAAGATATTTTCTGGAGTTCAGCTATAATAGTCACATTCTAAACCCTAATTTCTCCCAAGGTAAGCTTATACACAAGCGACTCCCAAATTTATGCTGTCTGTCAGCTGTCTTTTCTGATCAAGGCTGTCTACTTGACCGCTAAGGTTGACTGTCTCAGTGCTGCCCAGGCATAAGCTAGATTCTACACTCACTATTCTACACTTCTCCTTTGCTCATGCTGTTCCCATTGCAGTCTTCATTATCTCAGAAGATGAGATCATCTTCTAACCAGTTGGTATTGCCACACATTGAGTATTTTTGGCACCTCCCTTTTCTCTTAACCTTTACCTTGAATCCACCCTCAAATCCTGTCAATCCTACCTCCAAAATATATCTTGAATTTCTCAATATCTCTTCCTTTTCACTTTCACCATCCCTAGAATCATTGCTCACCTGGATACTGCAAGAACCTCTTAACTGCTTTCTCTAATTTCACTCTTGCTTACCTTTAATCCAATTCATTATCTGCATAAAATATAGAGTAATTTTAAAACCTATATTTGATTTCCAATCTGGTGGGGGAAAGTTGCTAATGATCATCTGTTCTCTCCTAATAATAACAAACACCAGATAAACTAAAGATTATATTTTTATTAAAAGCTATCAAGGGCTAGGTGACATTAAAAAATCTAAATAAACTAAATTCCCAAAAGGAATGAGACCTTCATATTTGAGTACAGAGTAGTGGCTGCTTTCATACAGGGCCACAGACTCAGTCTGCGCAGGTGCAAGCAGAAGAGCAGGTCAGCCTTGGGCAGAGAGACTGCTGGTCAAGGAGAGACAGACCTGACTTTGAAAGACCCTAAGCATTAGCATAACAAATTACAGTCAGAAAAACTGCAAACACACGCATAGATCTTACAACTTAACAATTGCCACTCATAGAATTTTACTAAGTAAGCTGCAGTAAGGTCAATGCTCAAAAGCAGAGAGGGATTTCCCAACTCTCCCAGTTAAAGAGCTTTACTGGAGTTAAATACAGAGGTAAAGCAAAACCAAATACAGCTATAACTCAACCATGTCTCACTGAAATGTTTTTTGTTTTTTTACTTTTGATTATTTATTCAAAAAATGTTGATTTTTTTAATTTCCGCATATTATGGGGGTACAAATGTTTAGGTTACATATGTTGCCCTTGTCCCCCCTCCCTCCCCGGAGTCAGAGCTTCAAGTGTGTCCCCCAAATGGTGCCCATCGCACTCATCATGTATGTATATACCCATCTCCTCCTCCCCCTCCCATCTATACGACGCCCGATAAATGTTATTCCTATATGTGCACTTAGATGTTGATCAGTGAAACCAATTTGCTGGTGACTACATGTGGTGCTTATTTTTCTATTCTTGGAATACTTCACTTAGTAGTATGGGTCCCAGCTCTATCCAGGATAATACAAGAGGTGCTATATCACCGTTGTTTCTTACTGCTGAATAGTACTCCATGGTATACATATACCGCATTTTATTAATCCACTCATGTATTGATGGGCACTTGGGCTGTTTCCACATCTTTGCAATTGTGACTTGTGCTGCTATAAACATTGGAGTGCAGGTGTGTGTTTTATAGAATGTCTTTTTTTCCTTTGAGTAGATGCCCAGTAATGGCATTGCAGGATCAAATGGTAGATCCACTTATAGCTCTTTGAGGTATCACCATACTACTTCCACAGAGGTTGTACTAGTTTGCATTCCCACCAACAGAGTATGAGTGTTCTTATCTCTCCACATCCATGCCAACATTTATTGTTTTAGGACTTTTTGATAAAGGCCATTCTCACTGGAGATAAATGTTGATAAAACAAAGAAACCAGCCTCTCCACCTCGCCACAAGAGAAGATGGTGCTGGGTAGAGGGCGAAGACAGATCTACATATCATTTGAAACCAAAGCTAAACCAATTAAAGCTATGACCACCTCGTAATACTCAACTCAGGACAGAAGCTAAAAGACCATGTCTGCCCCAGCTGCATGACAAAAGAAAGGTGCATGTTGTCTGGGAGAAAAAAATTAAATATTGCCAGATTTAGTTTATTTTAAAGAAAAAAAAGCAAATAGTAAAAAAGATAAGAAATGCAATAAAGCAAGAAAATGTGAATATAAAAAAATAAGAAAAAATAATGTCAATTCAATTAAACCCACAGATAACTCATATATTGCTAGCAAATAAATATTTTAAAATAAATAATATAAATATATTTTAAATTACTTAGTGGAAAATACAGGAAAAATGGGTGAACAGATGGAGAATTTTATCAGATAAACTGAAATTCTAAAAAGGAACCAAATGGAATTATTGAAAAAAAATAGAATATCCAACGTAAATAATTTATTTACAACAGAATGAACACAGCAAAAAAAAGTACAGTGAATTCAGACACGACAATGGAATATACCAAAACCAAAGCAAGTAAGGGAAGATAATGCTAACACAGTTTCAGAGGCCTGTAGGGGAACATAAAATGTTCTAACATATGTATAATTAAAGGGGCAGAAGAAATATTTGAAGAGAGATTGTCCATATTTCTTTCAAAATGATGAAAGCTATCAACTCATAGGCCAAAGAATCCTAAAACATTCCAAGCAGAATAAATGAATGATCACCTATGTACATCATATGCAAACTACTGATTATTAGATAAATAGAAAATTATGGAGATGCCCTGAAAAAAATCAATACTTTACATTCAGAGAAACAATACTATGAAAGATAACTGATGTTTAATTTCTAAAAAGATAAGCAGAAGTCAATGGAATGATATATTTAAAATCCTGAAAAAAAATGCAAATATCCTTTAAAAAGTAAATACAAAACAGTGGTCCTAGGGTGGCAGGATTGACTGGAAAATGATACAAAGAGACTTCGTGGGTTATAGAAATACTCAGTATTTTGATTTGACTGAGAGTCACACTGAATGTCCGAGTGTCAGAATGTCTCCCTCTTGCATACAAAGCCTTAGTAGCACGGCTTACACTTAACTCTCCCCCTTACTGTACGTCACAACTCCCGTAGCTCATTACCCTCTAGTTATAATTAACCTCCCTTAGCTCCTTGGTAGTGCTGAGCCTTCTCCATTTCAGAATCTAATGCATGCTATTCTCCATACTAGAAATGCTCTGTGTCCCTTTTATTGTCCTATCTTTCCCCTGTCACTATTTAGACCTCACATTGGATACATTTCCCCAGAGGGACCTTTCTCCAGTCTATACGGATCCCTCTGTTAGTCTCTCTTCCAGCATAATTCTGTTCTTCGTTGCACTTTATATGATGTGGGTATGAAGCATTTTCTGTTTGTTTTACTTGGTTTTTAGTGTGTATCCTCCCCTTGACTTCAAGTTTCAGAAGGGTCGAGGCAATGTCTGTTTTTCTCACCAGGAAAGTCTCCATGTCTAATATAGAACCTGGTTCACAATGGGCACTCAATAAAATTAGAATGAATGAATGAATGAAATATCTAGCACATAGGAAAACAGCAGCAAGGTGTGGTGATGAGAGGCCTGGATCAAAAGTCAGGATGTTTGGGTTCCAGTCAGCTCAGCCCCTAACTTCTCTGAGTTCCGGATTCCTTATGTATACATAAAACTTTAGAAATCGGGTAAATTTGTAACTCCTAGAGCACTGGGACTCACATTCCAGGGAATGTAAAGTAGGTTAGCTTCTGGTTCCCAGATGCGCTGCGCTTGGGGAAGCCTAATTGCCAATTCTTCTACCCCCGCTGCACCCACATCCTAATCAGACTGAGAGCTTTTTCAGATTAAAGTTGAAACCACATGACCTATTCATGCATACATTTCTCTACCTAAACTTACCTGGATGTGGATAGGACCATTTGGTCTGCAATAAAGAGAGTAGAAAGGCTATTAATATTTATGACCCCCTTTGATTGTGTAGAAGGGGTGCATGAAAGAATTCAGTGAATAAACATTGTATGCACAAAATATCTCACAGACAATGGCCTGCGGAAGAAGTTGAGGTGATCAGTGCAGAGGATAGTCACTCCCATCTGGTGAGTGGGACACACAGGGAGCCAGCAGACATGGGCAGTCAAAGTGGTGGCATCTATAGCAGGTGATTTCATAAGATAGAAGAAACAATAAATAAATAAACAACAGCTCACATTCTTGTTGGTTTCCAAAATGAGGACATGCACAAAAAGTATTGGGGACCAAACGGCAAGCTAGGAATCAGGCAGTGGCACTAGCCACATTGTTTTGTTCCTGATGCTGCCCAAGCAATTGTTTTCTGACAAGAAGTAGACATGATCTAAATCACCTTCTCCTCTGCCCTTTCAGATACAATCAGCTATCACTTTACAAAGTAATGAATCTGTCAATCTAGGGAATTCTGGAAGGTCTCAATAAAATTGACCTCTTGATTTGTTTTCCCTAACTTTCTCTTACCCTTGGAGAGTTTAATACTTTCTCAGCTCTCTTGCTGTCCTCAAACATACAGCTGTAATCTGAAAAACTTGAGCACCATGAGCATCTTTTTTCAAAGAAAGAAAGAAGGAAGGAAGGAGGGAAGAAGGAAAGAAGAAAGGAAAGAGAGAAGGAAAGAGAGAGAAAGAAAAGGAAGTAGAGGGAAAAAATGAAAGACTCAGGGAGTGAGGCCACAGAGAAAGGTAAGGAAGAAGAGGTGAGAGGAAGCAGAGGGGAGAAGGAAAGAACTCACAGAAGATAAGAGAGTAAAGAAAAGAGAGAAGGCCAGAGCGAGGATAGCCAAGGAGGAGAGAATGAGGAGAGTGAGAGGAAGTGATGAAGAAAATTAAGTACACATAATGTTTATGCCTTCAAAAAACTGACTTGAAGCAGAAAAACATCAGTTAAACAATATCAGAGATTGAAAAATTCACAAACTCTAACCATACTCAAATAACTTGATGAGTTATTTGACAATCTATAAAGACACAGAGAAATACAAGGCTGGGAAATAAAAACACACTCTATAGGTCTCAGCTCTCACTTGCCTCCCCCAAAATGCCAAAGCAAGTTATTTTTATTTGAGAAAAAAACCCTTAGATGCTGCTGTTCATTTTTATTTTCTATCTGAACAAAATCACCATTTATGTGCTTGACTGTGTTATGAAATATCTTACTAATGGACTTTTCAATCCTAAATGTAAGCACATTTGACAGCTCTCCAATCCCACAAACACCAGCACCTTGTCTTAAAATAATACAGTTTCTCCCAGGCTTGGCAAGTGTTGCATTCCTCTGCAGCTCATTCCCAAAGCTCTAGTTACAGAGATACTCTGTAAAATTATTTTTTTGCATGTGTGTTTGTGTGTGTGTGTGTGTGTGTGTGTGTAATCCCTGGACTGGAAGATATCATTCCTCACAAAAGGACATTAGAATTAATTTTGCAGTATAACTTCCTCAACCCAGCCCTAAAAATGGATATTCTGGTAGACACTGGAAAAACTAGGCACGGCTAGGTTTCAGTTATGATTGACCTTGCTGATTGAGCCAGGTCTTCTATTGTCTGTATTTTGATGCTTTGACACCTGGATCCCTGCTGACCCTTGAGGGACCACCTCTTCCAGGGTTAGCCAGTCACTCTCAAGTGTGGCTTTCAATTGCACACCAACCAATCCAAAGCCCGCACCCTCAACCACTCTTTTATCATACTCTCATACTCTGGGGCACTATCCACCTGCCCTAGTCACCCCAGGGCCAGGTACCAGGGATAGCCTCTATGCCCAGAATCCACTAAAATTATTCAAACTAGCCAATCCTGAGCCTGCTTGCTCTGCCTCACCCATTCCTTCACACCGAAACCACAATAGAGAAACCCTCTCCCCTGCCTCCTGACAGGCCCCAGTGCTTCCCTGAGTGGCCTCTGCTGGCATGAAGTGGCCTCCTCTCAGGACTCGTGAGCATAGCAAACTATCCTTTCCGTGGCAGTCTGATCTTGGCCTTGCCATACCTAATATACTCACGCTGTATTGTAAAATACTTGCCCAGGTCCGTGTGAATTCAGACAAACAGTAACTGAGCAGCTCTGGAAAACCCAGAAACAGAAGCAGAGATTCCTACTGTGGTGGGCTGGATAGGGGTCCCCCAACATGCCCACATTCTAACTCCAGAACCTGACAGTACAGCACCTCACGTATCCAACATGACTTTGCAGACATGATGAACTTAAGGCTCATGAAATGAAGAGATAATCTTGGATTTTCCAGGTGGCCCAATGTAACCACGTGTCCTTACAAGAGGGAGACAGGAATGTCAGCATGATAGAGATTGGAAGATCCCATGCTACTCACTTTGAAGATGGGGTCACGAGCTAAGCAGTGCAAGCGGGATTTAGAAGTCGGGAAAGGCAAGGAAAGAGATTTAGCTCATCCTGCGAGAGGAACACAGCCCTGCTGGCACCTTGGTTTTAACTCAGTGAAAACCTATTTTGGATTCCTGGCCTTGGTAACTGTGAGATAATAAATTTATGATATTTTTAAACCACTAAGTTAGTAATGATTTGTTATAGCAGCAAAAGCAGTGGCACCTGTCCCGATGGTGGTGCTGCAGTAACAAATACCTGAAAATGTGGAAATGGCTTTGGAATTGGATAGAGGATGGAAGAATTTTGATGTGCACAACATTAAAATTTTATATTGTCTTTAACAGATTGTTAGTGTGAATTTCGATGCTAAAGCCTGCTGATGAAGGCTCAGAAGTAAGGTAGGAGCATGGTACTAAAAGCCTACATCATCTTGAAGAATGCACAAATCATCACAAACGGACTATTGGTCATATAATGCATGGCTGGTAAGGGCTCAGAAGGAAATTAGGAATGTGGAATTGGAAACTGGACAATAGCAAATCCTTGTTATGTAGTGACAGGAAGCTTAGCTGAATTGTGCAGTTATGTGGAAAGCAGAACTTGTAAGTGATGAATTTGATATTTAGCTGAGGAAATTTCCAAGCAAAGTGTTGAAGGCGTGGCCTACTTTCTTCTTGCTGTTTACAATACAATGTGAGAGAAAAGAGATAGATTGAGGAAATAACTATTAAGACTATAATAAGTATAATAACTATTAATGATTTGAGAAATTCTCAGGCTACTTAGGTTACAAAAGATGCTAAAATTAGGAGATTCACTGGTAGGAAGCATCTCTTGGGAAGGAAGCGGCTTGATGACCCAATACTAGTGCCTGGGAAGGATCAAAAGACCAGAGCATTTGATCATGTGGAAGCTCTTTGAAGAGTTTAGGCATATAACTAATGGATCTCTCAGCTAGCTAAGTAGAAGCCATAAATAGAGATGGAATTATCCAGAAAAGATCTGTGAAAGGAGAGTCTCTGGTCTAATGGAGAGAATCTCTGAGAAATATCTTGGAGACCCACAAGATTCTTGAGAATGTTATATCAACAGAAATACTGCCAAAAATACTGCCTGAAGCAGAAAAAAATCAATTAAACTATCAGAGATTGAAAAATTCACAAACTGTAACCACACTCAAATGACTCCATGAGTTATTTGACAATCCGTAAATACACAGAGAAATAAACCTACAGGTCTGAAAAACACAGAAAGAGGATGAAATGAATGAAGGCCGTCAGTCTCCCAAAATTCTACAAACCAGAAGCAGGCTGATGAAACTACTTAGCTACAAACCCGTTCTATCCTTCAAGAAAACAGAAAGGATGTCCTGAGGGCAGATCTGTGGGTCCAGAGGGCAAGGCCAGGAGTCACAGAGGATTTTTCCAAAGCCTTAAAAATGAATGAAGTTTTCCTTATTAGATTTTGAAATTTTCCTGGACCAGCTACTGTTTTTTAAATTTAATTTTCTCTTTTTTGGAATGAAATATCTATAACTCTGCCTGTTCCATCATTGTATTTTGAAGCAGATAACTTGTTTTCTAATTTCAGAGGTCCACAGATGGAGAGGGATTTTACTCTAAGAAGGAAGAGATTTTGGACTCGAGTTGATGCTGTGATGGATTTAGACTTTTGGAAACTTTGGAATGGAGTGAATTTATTTTGCACGTGGAATGAATATGAATCTTTGGAGGGCAGAGGGTTGACCGTAGTAGGCTGAATAATGCACCTCCCCTAGATGTCTACATTTGAATCTCCAGACCATGTGTATATGCTACCTTACATGGTAGAAGAGACATTACCACTAAAAGCTGAAAACAAAACAAAACAAAAAACAAAAAACCAGGACAATGGATTCTGCAGTAGAGCTTCTAGAAGGACCACAGCCTGGTTAACAGCTTGATTTTAGTTCAGTGGAATGAATGCATTTAAGACTTCTGAACTTCAGCCCTGTAGCATAAGAAATTTGTGTTGGTTTAAGCCACTAAATTTGTGTCAATTTGCTACAGTAGCAACAGGAAACTAACATACAAAACAAGGAAGGACTAGAGAGGAGGGGAGAAGAGCAGATTCCTCATCCCCACCTAGAGTGACAGCAGGCTGTGAAGGCAACACTGGCACCAGGCATCCTCCCGTCACTAGGGCTGTAGAGGTGACCTGGGAGCTGTGTAAGCTGCAGAGAAGACGGCAGTTAATGGAGACACACCCAACCTCCTCGCTCTTCACCTCCACACTGGTAAAGAGAAGTAAGGAATAAAATGGCCTCGGGGTCTTCATATGTCTCTCTTTCTCCAACCCTTCTCAAGATCTATCCCCAAATGCCCAGAAATAGCATAAATTCTCCCTTCTCTCCCCTGGCATCTGTAGCTAAGTGCTTTCCTCTGGGTAGTTGCTGGAAAAAAACTATGGTGCTTGAGTGGGGAGAAACCTAGTTTCACTATTCCAAGGTGGTTCTGTGAAGCCACACGTGCCGTCTCTAGGATCGGGTGGGCATGGTGACGGTGAGGATCACACACAGGGAACAAGGAAGATAGATAGATATCTGCCTCAGAGCCACGCGGGCTGCGACCAGAGAGGCGGCGTGACCTCGAGGTGTCAGGCATAAAGCGGATTTTCCCAGTCCTCAGACCACTGCTGCTCCCCGTATCCCACTGGATGCTTTCTCATTCGCTCCAGGAAAAAAGTACAGGGTTGGGTCATCTCACGGACCCTCACAAATGCCTGGTTTTCCTCCAGACTGTAGAACACAGCTGCCGCTCCCTTATCTGGGTTAAGTCCAACGTGGGTTACTAGATCCGCAAGTGCCCGCGGGCCGCTGCACACACCACGAGGAAGTCAGAGCGTGGGGACCTCTCCAGTTGTCCCGACACCAGCTTCGAAGGAAGGGTAGCAGCGAAAGAACACTTGGCCTCTCCTCTCTTTCCTCAGCACCATCGTCCTTTCTGACCTGCCTAAAGCCCAGGAAACTCACTTTCCCGGGGCCCACGATGCTTATTCACCAGCCTTTATCGCTCATCTCTTCACCCCAGGAGCTTTTCTGAGCCTCCATCTGATAGCTGGGGTCTGGCTGGGCTTTTCAACCAACAGACTCTGTCTGGAGGCGGCAAACGCTATACTGAACCTCTCCTCATCCGCAGCCAGGGAAAACAATAGACCTTGGGCAGAAGCAGTTATTTCAAACTGTTCATTCACATACTCATAAAATCATCCCTGCACTTGGCCTGCTCCTCCCAGGAATCCACACCAGTATCTTCAGCTCACTGAAGTTTTTCCACTTAGATGACAAACTTTTTCCTCTTTTTGGGTCCACTGGAGAGGGGCAGATGATGACATAGGGAAGGGAGCATTATGCCAATTATTACTCTAAGAAACTCTTAATGAGTGTGTCGCATGAGTAATGGACTGCTAAAAAGCAAGATGTATAAAGCAATTTGGATGTCAATTGGAATTATGAAAAATGGGTGTGTTTTGTGAAGGGTGTTGTTATCTGATGTGAAACTGTAATATATTTTCATACTCAGACACAATTTATAAATTGATACAGAAAGGCATATTAAAGTGATTTTAAGCTATGAAGCCCTATGCAGATATTGCATGTAAGAGTACATGCATGTAAGAGCCAGGCACGATGGCTCACACTTGTAATCTCAGCACTGTGGGAGGCCAAGACAGAAGGATTGCTTGAGGCCAGGCATTCAAGACCAATCTGGGCAACAGAATGATGACTCATCTCTACCAAAAAAAAGAAAGTAAAAAAATTAGCCAGTGTGGTGACACACATCTGTAGTCCCAACTACTCATGAGGCTGAGGGAGAAGGGTCACTTGAGCCCAGTAGTTCAAAGCTGCAGTGAGCTATGCTTGTCCTACTGCACTCCAGCCGGGGTGACGGAGACCCTATCTCAAAAAAAAAAAAAAAAAAAAAAAAAAAAAAAAAAAAAGAGAGAGAGAGTGGATAGTCACATTGATATTATTTAGTGTCACTCTAATCTATAGAGCTTATACACAGTGTCACAAATCCACTTACAAATACATCACACAAAATACATAGGAGGTATAGGAGGTATAGGTTAACACTGCTTCATATTTACAGGGCAATCTGAGGTATAGGTAAGACAAAAATAGAAATCTTTGCAATTTTTGACAAAATCAGTATGAAAACCAACTGGGTCCTGATTCCTGACACGGTGAGTTTCTATTATGCCCGGCTATTCCCAGATAGATAACTTAGATTTTTAAAATGTCAGTAACTTGGAATAAAAAATACAGTCTTCCTTTAAAAATATACATCTCTTGTAGAACAGCAGACATGGATTCAGAAAACAAGCCAGTTTCACAGGAGAAAGTCTGCGTGTTGGGGGAGTAGGGAAGGACAGCATTTGGATTTAATGACCCAGATCCACATTCCTATTCGGTCACTGTGCAGATACTGTTCCTAGCTCACTAATTAGACAATCACAACACCGTTCATTCTGTGTTCTTCTCTACAGAGGTAGGAATACTCACTACTTATTTTCCCAAAGCCCTTTGACAGCTGGGGTGGTCATGTGCCATTTTTTCAGATCAATGAGTTATATGCGATGGTTGGAAGTTCTAGGACTTTTTTTCTTTACAAAGAGAAGACACAGTTGAAACTGATGAAATAACTTCTTCTTTTTCCTGCTTTGAGTAAAATATAATCATAAGTTGGAGCTGCCATTTTGTCATGAAGAAGTCACATATATAAGAGAAAGGCCAATAAAATAAAATATAAACCATCACTGATATCACCTAGTTCTAAAATAATGCCATCAGCCACTTTTCTCTAGGTGTAGGTATTTTGAGAAAACAATACGTCATAATTTTCAGCTGAATGTATATTGAAATTTTAGAGCCACTTATGCAATTTGCAAATTGGACTGGCAACTAAATATCAATCTGGTGTTAAAATGAAAAATGCCCTAAATGATAAGAGTTGTCAGGACAATTAGTGAGAAACATGTGCCAGGTTGTAGAAGAGGCTGACATAGAGGAGACGTCTCTATGCCTCCTTCTCTATCACTGTCACCTCCTCCTCCCTCCAGTGGGACTTTTATACTTATGGCACAGCTAAATGTAGCAAAAATTTCTTTCCTAGACAGATCCCAAGGTCAGGTATAGACTTGCACTTGGGCCAGATAAATGAATGGACGATAAATAGACTTTCTAAATTATATATATATGTAATGACTAGGGTGATATTTGTCCGTAGAGCACATCCCCCGTGTATTCTAGACCCTGCCTCTGCCTTACCGATTACTCTGGAAGCCTTACTAAGGGCTAGGCAGTTAATTCAAGAATTCCTTGGAGCTCATCTAGATGCCACTGTCCTTCCTCAGGCTGTGCGTGTGCATGCAAATGTGTATGCATGCATATATGTGTGCATATATATGTTGGCTAAAGCTTAATTTTTCCTTTGTCCAGAAGTACCTACATTTGAATAAGAGAGTTGTGATACCGGAACACCTTTATTTTTTTTTCTTTTATACGTTTTTTTTTATTTCAGCATATTATGGGGGTACAAATATTACGGTTATGTATATTGCCCATGCCCCCCTCCCCCCTCGAGGCAGAGCCTCAAGCATGACCATCCCCCAAATGTTGCACATCTCACTCATTATGTTTGTATATACCCATCCCCTCCTCCCCCCTCCCACCCGCCCGACACCCGACAAATGTTATTCCTATATGTCCACTTAGGTGTTGATCATTAATACCAATTTGCTGGTGAGTACATGTGGTGCTTGTTTTTCCATTCTTGAGATACTTCACTTAGTAGAATGGGTTCCAACTGTATCCAGGAAAATACAAGAGGTGCTATATCACCATTGTTTCTTAGAGCTGAATAGTACTCCATGGTATACATATACCACAACACCTTTAAAGTATGATACAGCAAATATTTTGTAGATAGTTTTTTAGGTGCTTTTTAGGTGCTCTGGCAGATGGCATTTGACACCCTTTGTGGTGGAGGAAGTAAAAGAATGACATCTACTGTACATTTCCTAAGGGCTTGACCTAATAAGAAGCATTATTTGGGTACAGAATCAGCTCTAGTGCTCCTATCTTTAACGCAGGCCCAGTGATTCACTGACAGCCTAGATTGTGGAAATTTTGATTCTGATGGCCTAACCTTTTATGATTTTTGTCTTTATTATTTATAGGTTATAGACTGTTCATGACTCTTTGAAGCAGAAAAAAATACATTTGTTTCCAAGAGCCAAGATTCATTCGCTGATTTTTCAAGGCTAACCCCATAACGGCAGCTTCCCCATCGGAAAGCGGGCCGTGCTCAGCAGGGGGCAGGGACAGACAGGCCAAGTGTGCAGCACCTTAGCGGAGAAGAATCCCAGTGCAGAGGGGAGAATGGGGCACACCCTGGCATGAGAAAAGAGAAAACAAGATTAAAACAGGAGCGGATATTTATTTTCTTTGACAAATCTCAGTAGTTTTTTTCTTTAGCAATTGAAAAGATTTTTTGCTTGTTTTAATATAAATCAATTATTTTCAGCTATGCCACCATCATAATATCAAAGCAATCCTTTGTTCTCCTCATGTTTGCCTTTTTCCTTCTTGTATGAAATTACATCTCACCACAGTGTATACAGATTTCATGCCTTCAGCTGTTTTCCTTGATTCTCTCTGTGGGTTTCATAGGATTGAAGCAAACCCCTTTGTCTCTGCTCTTCTCCCCAGCACAGTTACAGTTCGGGGCCTCTGGCAGGACGCTGCCCCCAAGTGCAGAGGAACAGCGACTGTCTCAGGGAGCCCTGCGGGGATCAGTGGGGTGCTGCGTCTCATCATTTTCTTCAGCGCTTTCTTCCACTGCTGATTAAACTCTAATTTATTGTTCGGATTGTTTGTGTGCCTTTCTCTATGTGTGTTTATTCTGCTATAAAATAATTTTTATGAGCACCGTCAATATTGCGGTAACTGCTTACAAAGTGCATTATCTTCACTTACAAGGGCTCATGAGAGTCTCTGTCCAAGTCAGCACTTTGTCTAATTCCACTAAGCAGAAGCCTGAGAAAAACAGAACAGGGAGCTTAGGCACCCTCATGCACTCCTGTGCGCGTGTGGGTGTGTCTGTCAACACACATGTACATGAACTATACATGTATATAACATATACATGCAGCATCTAGGGGGATAATCCAGAGGTTGACTGGAGATTGCTGTATATAATCAGTATTATTTTGATTTACTAAATATATTCATGTCTGACCTTATTCCATTTTTATAATACAATCATTTACATCAAAGTGGACACAATTTTGAAAAGGAAATGAATATCAGAGCCAAAGAAAGGAAGAGGGAGCGCTGCCGATCACTTTTGCTGAGGAGGATGCCCTCGCTGGAATTAAGCATCACACATGTTTCCGAGCTTCCTAATCGGAACGCCCCCCTGCGAGCAGCTCACAGCCTCGGTGGGTGTGCAGGGCGGGCCCACGCCAACAGCTGCTCTTCTCCGCTGCCCTTCCCGGCAACGGCTAGACCTTGCTCAGGGCAGACGGTAGCGAGGCAGAGTCGCGTCACAGATACGAAGAGCCTGATGTGTTAGATTAGAGGATTTTTGGATTAAACATCTTGGTGTGGGTGACGAGAGTTGGGGAGAATAGCGCTTTGTTGCATACGCTTTACCCGTTATCCACTTATTGGGCATTCTTTGTATGTTACCTCGTCACCTCTTCATGACAAGCCTACAAAAAATCCCGTTTTGATTTTATTTTTATTATTATTATTTTCTGAGACAGGGTCTCTGTGTCACCCAGGCAAATGGGTGACATGCAGTGGAGTCATTATAGCTCACAGCAACCTCAAACTCCTGGGCTCAAGCGATCCTCCTGCCTCAGCCTCCTGAGTAGCTGGGACTGCAGACAACACCATAACTGGCCAATTTTTGTATTTTTTGTAGAGACAGGGGTCTCACTATGTTGCTTAGGTTGGTCTTAAACTCCTGACCTCAAGCAATCCTACCAGCTTGTTCTCCCAAAGCTCTGGGATTACAAGCGTGAGCTACCACACCCAGCCCCCATCTTCATTTTAGAGAAAAGAAAACTGAGGCTTAAGAAGGTTAAAGGATCCCCTGAGAGTCATTCAAATGGTAAGGATTTAAATGCAGATCCAGTTAAATTTCTGTGGTTTTTATTTATTTAACCACTATGTTCTCTAATAATGGGTCATAGTCTCACTGCCAGTTTTGACATAGGCATATAGATCGAGCCCTTCTGACACAGAGGCCTCAGGGCCAAAGGAGAAGACTATACAAGTGTGAGAGCTGGTTCAAAGGAAGGCTTGCGAGAGACAGGCAGCAGGCCTGGCTATTACGTCCAGGGCCTCTTAAGCCTACACAAATAACCAGGGAGCCTGCCTGTTCCATTTTCTATAAAATTGGGGACTATGAATACATTTTTCAGACCATTCTTTTACTTGTGACTCTTTCCCATAATTTAGAGTCATGCAGGAGTCAAGTGATTCCATGGATTTGAACTTGCCAGCCCCCACACTTTTGTGAGTCAATTCCTAAAATTTCTAAAATCTCTGTCTCTCCTTTTTTCTCGTTCTCTCCTTCTTTCTCTCTCTCTCAATTCTTCCTAGAAAACCAGAACTAGTAGGATATCATCTATCTCTCTCTACCTACCTACCTGTCTTAACAAGTTGAGAGAGAGAGACATGATCTCCAGGTTCTCTGGAGACCCTGACTAACACAGCAAGTGACTAGACATGATGAGGGATGGAGGGCAGATTTGTGAGCGCAGAGAATGTTTTATTTCCCACGTGGAGCATGGAGTGCCATGGAGTTCCGAGCAAGCCCATGTTCCAGACCCTTCTAACGTGCTGCGTTCCAGGGCTCCCGGAGAGGCCGACACTGCAGCGGCAGGCCTGGGCCGATGCATCAGAAACAGCCTCCGAACTGGGAGGGCTGGGAGAGAGGAAAAGGGAAGTGCCTGTCCCTGGGGTTGATGGGGTCAGACTAGCTTAGAGACTATACTTCAATGAAAGGCCACTGCCTGCCTCAGCAATGACAAGACCTTGCTCACGGGAGACTGTAGTGAGGCAGAATCAAATCGCAGATACGAAGAGCCCAACACGTTTGCCTGAAGCTGAATTATTTTCTAGAGAAAAAAACCAAAGATCAATGTTAATAATAACAGTTTTAGATTAAGGATATTAGACTAACAGTATTTTGGTGTGGGTGACGACAGCTGGGGAGAACGGTGCGCGGCCTCCGAGGCTGTGTAGTGCGCAGTGGCAGGGGAGGGATCTGCGAACGGAGGAGGCTGGTCCGTCTATGGCACACTTTAAGGAAAGTGTCAAGAAAGGAAATTTTGCAAAAGGGCTGAGCTTCCGTTAGCTAAGGAAGGGTGGGAGGGGGAAGCTGAGTCAATTTGGACATGAATGCAACCTCATTTGTCACACTCCAAACTGTTTACCTTGGGATTCTCGCCTAAGCCGGTTCTCATCTTCTTCAAGGGTCAGCCCTTCCAGTGCATGGAAAGGGACGGCCCCTCCCTGCCTCACCCCTTCATCTCCTCCTACCCATTGACACCCCCTTGCACAGACAGAGCTCTGCCCCAGCCTTTCGGTTGGTCTTCTTGTGTTCAGACTTGTCCACACCAATCCCCCCTCCACGTGATGTCCAAGCAGATCTAACTGAAATGCCATCTGGCCATGTTACCCTGATGCTTCAAACCCTTCACTGCACCACCCCCAACTCCTAGGGGGCACAATCTAAGCTCACTGGCACGGTGCACCCACCTTCCCTCCGGTCTCCACAATCTCCCTTCATGCTGCAGATCTGCTCATTGCTCCTCAGACGCACTGTGCAGTGGACGGCCGAGCTGAGAGCCCAGGTCCTGGTGTTGGCCCAGCTCAGTTTGAAACCTGGCTCTTCGCTTACTAGCAGTACGAGTGAAACAATGTATTTTTCATAGGCTTCTTTGGAGGATTAAACATGTTCCTTAGCATAAGGCACTTAGGCAAAAGCGTTTCCACCTAGCAAGCACTCGATGCGAGCTGCCACTGCTCTGCGCCTCCTGCCTTTGCCCACGCAGTCCTCTCGGCCTGGCTGACTCCTGCTCAGGGAACAGGGCTGAAGAGCACAGTTTGGCTTCAGATGGACAGGGCTGAATCCCAATGGTGCCTGTTATTAGGAAAGTGATCTTGAGTGTCAATGTCAGCAGCCATAAAGTGTGAATAATAATAACTCCTATCTCATGGGGCACTGGTTTGAATAAAATGGGAAAATGTGTTTAAACACTGAGCACAGTGCCTGGCTCACAGCAAGGGCTCAATAAACATTAACTATTCCTATTCAGGTGTCTTTTTCAGGACGATATCTCTCACCACAGTGGTTGCCTCCCCTTGCCTGTGCTGAGAGAGCCCTCTAGTGCTGCCATCGTCACATTCCAATGTGAATGATCTGCATGTTCCTTTTCCCAGCTGGATTTAATATCCCCCAGGGCAGAGACTGAATCTTCAATTCTGGTGGATCTAGCAGTGTCTTGTGCTTATAAAATGTATGTTCTGTTGAACCAAACAGAATTTCTCCATCAACAGAAGCTTAATGAAATATTTTGATCAAATAAGGCACTTTATTTTATAGGGTAGAAGTTTCATAAAAGTAATGATCTTTGAATGATGCCTCTGTTTCTTTGCTTCTGGATCTTTAAAACAAACAGCAAACCACGAAGTTGCTTTGGCAGGAACTTCAGGAATGGGCAGACTTCTACTATGTTTCCCCGAAAATAAGACCTACCCATAAAATAAGCCCTAGCAGGATTTCTAAGCATTTGCACAATATAAGCCCTACCCTGAAAATAAGACTTAGTGATGAGCGTGGCTACACAGCATATCTGCACAACCCATGCATTTCGTCGTGGAGCAGTAAAGAAGATGAGCAGCCCTTCTCATCTGCCCCATGAGAGCTCTATTGCTCGACATGAGAGATTGGGGCCAGTGGTTCTGAAGGAAATAGAGTCGCAAGAAATTCAGCATGGAATGCGGGGTTTGGAGAGTTATGATGATGTTCCAGAAGAAGACAACTTAACTGTATTTGAATAAGTGTAGATTGTTGTACCGTACTTAAAAAAAATAACACAATTCCTGAAAATAAGCTCTAGGGTGTCTTCTTGAGGAAAAATAAATATAAAACTCCGTCTTATTTTCGGGGAAACACGGTATGTAATTCACAGAATTGATGTCAATCAATAGACTGTGATTATATTGATAAAGTAAATAATATCTAAAACATATTTACAGATTCTTTTAGTATTTATTTAAAAATCGTCCAGTTATTTTAGTTAGCTTTGGAGAACTCACAAACACATATTATCATCATTGCATAGAGTCCATATGTCTGGAGCTATCTTTTTTAGACAAACGCAAGATAATACTTATATTAAATGCATCTTTCCTTCAAAGGCATTCTCCTTGTGAAGGCCACTGTTACGGCCATTTGGAGACCTTCCTCCTTGGAATTGCCCTCAGAAGTACACGAGGTCTTGTCTTCAGGCAAAGCTTTGTTTTTTGATTGGGTGTTTGGTTTTGGGAAACAGTCAAAATCATCTGGCACCAAATCCAACACGGTGAGTGATCAAGCAGCCAGGTGGACGTGCTCAAAGGCTGGGTGTGGCCACTCAGTGATGGGACTGGTCTCTGTGTGTGGCTCTGAAAACAACTCTTGGAGGCTGCTGTGAAAGGAGAGTCTGAGGTGGTTGCTGAGGAGCAGTGCTGAGGAAAGGGGATTAGCTCGGATGGACTTAGTCAGAAGCCTGCACCTGCCGTGTACGAGCTGTATGACTTTGGGAAATCCAGTTTGTCCATTTCAACAGTGGGGATAACATCACCCTCCTTGCAGTATCATATAATGGATTAGAGATAAATGCATGTAAATGTCTATCAAATGTTGCTGTTAAACACAAGTAATTATCAATTAAAAATGTTATCAGTGGCATCATTGGAATTAAGCATATAATCTTCCAAAAGGGCTATTCCTAAAGCTAGCAAGTACTTAGTTATTACATTCACTCATTCTTTGACTCAATCCTTCAACAAATATATAGAAAACTTATTTCATACCTAGTACTGTTTTAAGGTAGGATATAATGAACAAAACTTAGATGAGCCTAACAAATCCCTGTCCTCCTATAAACAAAATAATATAAAATATAAACATCAACCAGAGATATAAAGAAAAATAAAGTAGAATAAGGGGGCTAAAAAGTGACATCGGGAGAGCTGATGTTTTACTCAGGGTGGTCAGAGAAGGTCTTTCTGGGTAAGTGGAGCCTGAGTAAATTGAGAAATAAACAGAGATAAACCATGCGGACCTCTGGGAAAAGAAGGCTCCGGGTCAAGGGAATAGTAAGGACAAAAGCTTTGAATACATTGCTTTGTAATAAATGAATGGATTGATGGATTGATGGATGGGAAATTGGAGAGACAGAGAAAATGGTAACAGGAAGGGGGTCACACTGTATGAATACACACTCTTCTGGACAGGCTGGTTCCGAATCCAGGTGCCCTGTAGAACCCAGAGGCCTGAACTGGGCCACACCATCCCTGCTCTCTCAAAGGTACTTACTGGAAGGAAACTACTCAATCTTATCACGGTTCTTTTCTAAAACAGAACCTTGGACATTATAAGTCTAATTTTTGGAAGTTACATACTTTTCACTGTCTGAAGAACCAAAAATCCACATATCAAAAGCACCAATGGTCACACTTTTGTAGTATTTCTAATGTGCTGCTCCAAGTGTGTAAAGGTTCAAGACTTGGGAAAGGTGTTCACCTCACATGGTCACCTAGCTCTGGAGATGAGAAGGAAAGTCTCAGCAGCCTCCCACCCAGATGGCAAGCTGCTTCCCTAGAAAGTGCAGGGTGTTGGGAAGAGGAACATGTATCATCACCACAACCAAGGAAACCACACAACAGCAAGGCAGGGTCTGCACTGAAGGCAAAAGTCTATTGACTTGACATTCATTTCTACTTAGAAGACACAGAGCCTCAAGGCAGGCCCTGCGTGGGAATCAGGAATGAGGGTTCTGGTCCGAAGGCAATCACCTCCCCTCTCTAGTGACAGGTTCCCACGTTTACACATGAGAAGGCTGCCTGCCATGTGGGGTAGGGGTTAGCGTCAGACTGATCTGGGTTCACATCCCAACTCCATGTCTTACTAGAATTTGGAGGGGTGCAAATCCCTTAACCACCCTGAGCCTCAGGCTCCTCATCTATAAAGTAAAGAGAACAGTATTTACTTTGTGGGGTCACCATGGGGGTTAGAGATGGGGCCGAGGGCCTGGAGCGGCAGGGCCATGCATGGAGTGGGTGAGGAATAGTCACATGCAAAGGAGAAGCAGCTACAGGCCCTGCCAGGTCCCACACGTTAGGACTCTATTGGTACACAGGAAGGATCAGCATGGAATCCTGTACTTCTGATGGCTGTTGGGACAGGAACACGTGTGAATTACCCTAATTTGAATCCAGATAGTAAAAAAATAGCAATACTCATAATAGCAAACTTTCATATAACACTTGTGTGAAGAGTGTTAAGTGCCTAAGTTATATTAATCCATTTAATTCTTATATTGATTGGTATAAATCAATCTGCAATTTGTAGATGAGGAAACTGTTGCACAGAGATCTTAATTAATTCACTGAAAGGCCACAGCTGATCAGTGGCAATGTTGGGGTTCAAACCTAAGCAGGCCAGTTTCAAAGTTTATGCTTAAAACCATGACACTCTACTGTTTTGACAATGACATTTGTACCACACTTTATCATTTGTAAAGCTCTTTCTCCTTTGATCCTTCCATCGACTGCAAAGAAAACTAAGCAGAAAGTATTGTCCCAGGTTCACAAAGAAGAAAACTGAGGATCTGAGTGTCTGTAGTCTCTTGCCCAATGGCACCCACTATGAGAAGGGCAGGGGAGGATTTGAACCCAGTTCCTTCTGAAACCTGTCACCAAAGTCTTCCTTTTCCACTGAGCCACACAGGCCTCCCTGAGGTCCCAGATCCTCAGTCATGAACTCCTCTGAAGGACTGACATTATTCCCTGACAACGGCTCAAAAGTCCGTATGCCTCAGAACCACCTGGCGTGCTTGTTAACATAAGATCCCAGGGGCCCACCCCCACAGCTTCTGATTTGGTAGATCCGGGTGGGGCCTGGTCTGCATTTCTACTAAGTCCTCAGCTGATGCTGAAGCTGGTCTGGAGACTGCAGTCTGAGAACCATCGCTCTGTGTGAAATGAGTGTCCACATGCACTCAGGTTAATGCCTCGCTTTTGGAGTCTTGGTCAATGCCAGAGGTACGCTGGGGCAGAAGCAGCCCTTCCACACAGAGGAGTCAGTCCAGGTGGTACCAGGAAGAACATCCGCCTTCCAGACACCTCCAGCCTGGAGGGATGGCAGATAAACGGGGAGGAGGAGCCGGGTGGGTCCAGGCCTGACATTGGCAAATGACTTTGTGCTGCCTCCTTTCAAACTGCCACCTACTGTACCAACCCAGCCATTTCTCAGCACGAGAGCAGAGGAGCTGGCACAGCATGCAAATGAGGCAGAGATGCGGCTGCCATGGAAAGTACAGCAATATCATCCTAATGGCCCTGCAATAAAATACACCACAGGAGGAAATGGAGCCTGAAGCCTCTCCCCTTCCTGGCCTGATGTACCTTCTCCCGGGAAAGGTGCGATGTCAACCCCTTTCCTTAATGTTCTGTTTCTGGGCTTCCCAGGACAGAGGTCCCTGCTCCATTGGTCCTCTGCCCCTGGAGTTACAGCCCAGTCTGGAGAATCATTTCCAGCAGGAAAGCTGCCGTGGAAGAACAGACGGCACGGACAGCACAGTCATCTCCAGCCAGGGAGGGTCTCCTGGAGAGACTCAGGAGCCACCTCAGGGACTCAGAGACATGTCTGCACCAGTAGGGAGGGACAACCTCTGTCAGAGATGCTGGGGGTGGGGTGCAGGCTGAATCAAGATTCTGGGACATTCTCCTTAGCCTTGCTCTGTCCTTTGGTAAATTATTTGTCATAGTATGCAGACCCCCACCCCCGTGCATGTTGCTATTTCTGTAAAGCCCCCTCCGTACAGGCAGCTGCCGCTGTGCCTGCTTTCACTTACTAGATTGTGAGCTCCCTAAAGGCGGGGATTTATCAGTCATTTTTGTTCTATTCCAAGTATGGAATTCATGCTTTGAGCTTATCCACTGAGTATTTAATCTGCTAATTCATTTATTCGACAAACACTTTTTGAGTTCCTATTATGCAACACTGATACAGTTATTAGAAATATAACAATGAACAGGACAGACAGAGCCGCTGCTCTCAGGGAGGTTATATTCCAGTTGTTTCTTTTGCCTGGTGTGTTTTCAAATGCTCTTCAGACACAGCCTGCAGTTCAGCTGGGCTGGCTCTGTGCCTGCATTTGCAAGGGTGGACGAGGAGCCTCCGCATGGAGCCAGCTCTCCACGGGCCATCCAGTACCCTGTGCACTCCCTGGAAGATCAGAAGTGATGAGTGGACAGATGGCATCGGGCTGATTCTTGGGACAAGGTCCTGAGCATGAGTCCTTCCCGAGCTCCAGGGCTGGACTCACAGTGAGGGCCAGACCCTGTGTGCTGTGATGGATGCAGACCACACCTTCCCTCCCAGCGATGGCGACAGTGGGATCACACCAGACAAGCCAGCATCGTCTCCCAGCAGCCAGTACGCCAGCAGCCCCCACCCCTCCTTGAGGTGTTTCTGGGTCTCCCCTGGGTCTCTACGAGCACGGCCACCTGTCTGTTTGGGTGACCTCTCCTAAGTGAGAGCAGTTCTGTTTTACATCCTGTCCTTTGTTTAAACTCTGTTTCATCCCTTTGTTTTATAAATCAAGCTGACTATGAAGGAAGTTAAGCATCATAACAGTTTGTTCTAAGAGTTTGACAGAACTTCCCTGTCAGGCAGAAGGGAGGATTGCACATAAGAAGGAGAGAGAAATAGGGGAAAGTGTAAGTTCAGAGAGAAAGGCATACGAGTGCGGGAAAGAAGAAAGAGAAGGAAACGTGACTCTTGCATGGATGGTGGGTTCTTAGAGCATCTTTCTCCTCCTCTTTTGGTCTTTCTACTCCTTTTATTCCCAACTCGGCACTGAAGCTCTGGGATGTCCAAGCGGCAGGGGTGGGTAATGAACACAAGCCACTGGGCAAAGACAGTGTGGGATGACAGCGGAAGCTTCCATTACAATCCAGGTCACACGTGAATGGCCCTGGCAGAAGAGTGAGCAGCCCTGGGAGGAGGGAAATGACCTGCCTCGGCGGGGCCTCCGGGGGACGGGCTGAGCTGGCCAGGATTGCTTAAGGAGTGTCTGTCTCTGGAAGGGCTCCTCGAGGTAAGTTTGAGAAAGGCCCCGTCCACACCGAGCATCTGCGACAGAGCAGGCCCTGTGCCAGGTGCCTCCTCGTAGTGACAGCCATGCAGGAGGTTACCAAGCACTCTCCAACGTGCCAGCTAACTGCGGCCCTATTTGTCATCTCCACCAGTGTCACCACAGCCTTCAGAGGGACGGTCTAACCCTGCCTCAGAGAACCTGTGGGCAATGGGGTTCGCCAGGCCGGGGAACTGGCCTGTTTGACGACGAACAGCAAAGTAAACCTGTGTCTGTCTGACTCTGAAGTTAGTTCTTTTTCTACCTTAATGGCATCGACTCCTGTGGAAATGAATAGAAAGCAGGTGCCAGGAGCGGGAGAGGGAACGTGCACTTCCTGCAGGTAGAAGAGTCTGCAGGAGGCAGGGAGGAGCGCGGTCAGCAAATCCAACTGCGTGCGGTTGAAGAACTCACCACAATGCCAGGGCGCCGGGTTTGAAGCGGGACAGCAGGACAGGCTTGCCAGGAAGAGAGCCTGGTGCTGGCTGGTGAGCAGGAGAGAGTCAGTGAGGGTTTTGAGGAGGATCATGAAGAACATGACCCTAGTCTCTGACCTAGTTTCAATGTTTGCTGAATGAATGTGGACGAACGGCTCAGATGTCCATTGGAGCGGAAGCTGGCGGTGGGATGGAGAAGTCAGCAGGGGCAGGAAGTGGAGGCTGTGAGGCCTGCAGGTGCAGGTGCAACGTGGCCTTTGTCAACGAGGCTCTTGCCACTGGTGCTGAGATCCGACAAGCGTCATGGCCGCTCAGCAAAATGGCCAGGAAGGCTCTGTCCAATGTCACGGCCAGGCATTCTGAGCTCCAGGGGTACGGGCTACAGAGATGTGGGGGGAAGCTGAGGAGAGGTTAGCAGCTGTAGCATTCGTTCTGCCTCCAACCCGCTCCCCCTCATCCCCTCTGTGGGTTTGGGATCACTGGGGAGTGATAGACTGGGGCATAGCAGATGATAACTGTCTCCTGCTGCCTTTCCAGGGATGTAACAGGAGTGGGTGTTGGGTGTGCTCTGTGCAGCTCACCTGAGCACCCCCACCCGTCCCTAGCAACTCCCAGAGAGTTATCGTATCACTGGGTAACAAGAGTCTCTGACCTCACTTGTCTTCAGCTACCCATGAGCCCAGACACACAAACCCAAGGCCTGTCCCAAGGGTGGGTAGGTCCTGCCTCTGGCACCAGCGCCAGCATCTCTTCTGTGCCCAGGAGCCTAGAGGAGTGGGAGCAGGTCTTCTGCCAGCCCCCACCCCAGGCTCGTGTCCCAGAGAAGATGGGAGGGGCAGAGCTGCCGGAGTGTCCTGTCTGCCAGCCTCTCCCTCAGGAGGGGGTTTAGTGGCTGGGCTCTGGCAGGAAGTGCCCTCCCCAGGCTCCCTGCACACCTTTCCCTGCACGCAGGCCACCCAGGCAGAGCTGGGAGCTGAGGAAGGGCTGGGCCCCGAGGCTCTGGTGGGCTGTGTCAGGGAGCATAGACTCCATCCCCAAGGCTGATGTGGGGGGCCAGGGCATGGAGCAGGGATGGGTCTGGGGCTCAGCTCAGATTCAGGAAATGCTCCCGCATATTCTAACCCAAGTCTGCCTGGCTCCAGGGGCTTCCTGTTATATCCTCTCCTAGTGGCAGTACCCAGAGCAGGCCGAATGAAGCCCAGACAGGACACACGCCGAGGCCAGCGTTGCCCCCAACACCGGGTGTGTTTTTAAACCTGCTCTGCTTTCTTTTCTCAGAGCTGTTCCTGGTTCCTGCTGTGCACACTGCAGGACATAGATCTTCCAGAGATCCAAAGGGACTTAAATACCATCATGAGGAACTCAGAAGAAAGTTATTTTACACCTGTGAGGTTGGGAAAAAACAAACCGAGCTAAAAGGTTATTTGGATTAAGCATTTCATGCAGATGAGAGCTTTACATATGGATCATTCAAAGACAGTGTCCTCATGGTCCATTCTCAAACCCCTGGAAACATCCCCTTCCGTGCCAAACCCAAAGCCAGGGCCTGCGGCTCTCGGTGTCCCTGAGCACAATGCTGCGCAGACAGCCAGGGGCACCTCCACTGGCAACACACAAGAAGAAATGGGCTTAGCCGGTGACTTGCCATGTCCTGTTGCTGAGCTGGGCAGGGGATGGACCCCACTCTCTGGGGCTCAATACACTTTCCCAACAAGGCTTTGAAGAAGGTGCAGAGAGTCAGAGACATTCTAGAAACTCCGTTCTCTGCAATCAGATGAGAAAATGCCATGAATAGTGGTTTCTAAGCTCAGCAAAGAACAAACGACACTAGAATTAAACCCAATGGTGAAGGAGGAACCTCAGGAGGCCCGAGCAGGCTTCATATTAGCAAACCAAGGCCTGATATCCAGCACATTCCTCCATCCACGCTGGCCTCTCTGTCCTGCCGCCTGCCCACTGCCTCTGCCCCAGCCATGGGCTTGCTGCAGAATTGCACACACAGCCTTTGCTCGCTAACGTGGCTCAGCCCTGCCCTGTTCAAACCCCTAGGGGAAACGGATATTTTTCCTGTGTAAGGTTTCCTGGGGAGAAAGTCCTCAGATCCCAGTGCTTGGGGGAAGGAAAGCATCTGAAATGACAGCCTCAAGGCCCAGAAGGCTCGGGGCAGACACCTGGGAGGAAAGTACCCCCACCCTCTCCTCCCTCCTGGCTTGGACTCCCTGCAGCCTGGAGAGCGGGGCGGGGCCCAGAGTGCTGCCTAGCTGTGGAGAGAGAAGTGTGTGCCCCGAGTCTGCCTCCTAAGAGCAGGGTGATCCTGGACAGTTGCTTTGATTTTCTAAGCCTTGACTCCTTCGGCAAAATAATACAGTCTGGGGATTTAAAAATGAAACCTGTTGAAAGTTTCCCCGGAATGATCAACAGCATTCATTTCCTTTCTCCTTCCTTCAACCTTAAAGCTCTCCCCTCATCACTGTGGGCTTTCTATACCTTCAATGTAGAGATCTGGGACAGAGGAGATTGAGGGGTAGAGGGGATTCATTCTATTAGTAGGTTTGCAGTAGCTATAAATGAGAGGTGCTGTGGCCATGTCTCCCCAGAATTCATATGTTGAAACCTAACCCCTAAGGTGATGAAATTAAGAGGTGGGGCTTAATTTCTGGGTTAATTAGGTCATGAAGGTAGAACCCTCATGAATGGGATTAGTGCCGTTTAAAAGATCCCAATAGAGATCCCTTGTCCCTTCTACCCTGTGAGGACACAGCCAGAAGGCATCTTCTGTGAACTAGGAAGAGGGCCCTCACCAGACACTGAATTTACTGGTATCTTGATCTCAAATTTCTAGCCTCCAGCACTGTAAGAAATAAATTTCTGTTGTTTATAAGCCACCTAGTTTATGATATTTTGTTATATCAGCTGGAATGGGCTAAGACACTCTCGCCCAGGAGTGTAAAGGTCTTATCAGTGCAGTGGAGAGGAGGGGCTTCGGCACCTTGCCTTCTCTCATAACCAGAGCAGGGACCCTTGTGCCCTCGACACCATTTACAAGGAAGGTCCGAGGCTGCACCTACTAAGATACACGGTCCCTGCTGGGGATTTAGAGATGGCTCACATATGCAAACATCACTGGGCTTCTGCTTTTGCTCCTTGTTCTCTCATTTTATAGCTCAATTCATGTTCTAGATACCACTGGGGCCAAAATTATGACTTTTCTGGTTCATTAGCCGCATTCCAACTTGCTTGAACAAGACAGTCTCCCCCCACCAACGGACAGTGATTGCTTTCCCTGGGGTTGAGGGGGAAGATGGTTCCCCCTAAGTCAGCGTGAGCTTGCTTGGAAGTCACAGCCACTGAGAATGCTGAGCTGCCCTTGCTAGAGCCCTGCTTCACTCCCAGCAGCCAACACCTGCCTACAGATGCTCCTTTACACACAGGCCCTGAGTGTCCTCTCTTGGCCTTTTATGGAAAAATGCCCATCCTGGAGGAAGAAGGAGCACCCACCTCTCAGGTGCTTCCAGGTCCTGGTACCCCTGGAGGCAGGATGCTCTGCTAACTCAGCAAGCCCAGCTCTGCTAGGACAACTCATTCTCCTCACCCTGGGAACAGACACAGCTTCTTCTCCCTAGAGTGGCCTCCCCAGGTCTCTGAACCTTGGGCAAAAGCAGGGAGATGCACAGCCCCTCTGGAGTAGGAGCAGGGGAGGGTGGAATGGCCACTCTCTGGCTTGTCCACACTGTCCTGGACTCTGACTCAGATGACCCTGAGCTTACAGCTGAGCTGCTTCTGCTGGAGTCTGGGTGGCGTCTTGCTTCCTCCCCTTCCTGACTGTGCCGCCCATTCAGCTCCCGCCACCAGGAGCCCTCGGTGGTTAACATTTGAATGTACCTTACACCTTGCAAAGTACGTGCACAAATGTTCTCTGAGTCCTCACAGGAGTCAGCATTACTCCACACCTTCAGCACTGTTCATCTCTTCCCTTTTCCAGATGCTTTTCCTCTTTAGGATTCTAGGATCCCACATACTGCATTGGAAGTTCTCTCAGTCTCTTCCCAGGTTCCTCTTCTCTGCCCCTTCTCTCTGTGAAATGTTCCAGGGCTTTGTCTTTTTACATGGTAATTACCACATCTGTGTCTTCAACCCCAACTCTAGGTTTATTTGTCCATCAGTCTGTCTTCGTCTCCTCTGCAAGCATCTCAAGTTGAGACAATCCCACCAAAATTGTGGAATCCACACATCCCAAAACTCCTTTACTCCAAGTCTTTCTTATTTCTGCAAATGGCATCATTGCTCACTGACTCCTGAAACCAAAATCCTAGAAGTCATCCTTGGTTCTTCTCTTTGCCTCAAACTGGGACCAGCCCCATGCAGTACATCATCCTCTCTTGCCCAAACAAGGTAACAACCTCTTAATTAGCCTCTCTACCTTCCTTCCAAAATAAAAATTCATTATTCACTCAGAAGCCAAAGTGACTTTTGAAGTGTGCATCAGCTCACATGACTCCACTCTGAGCACAGTTCTACTAAATATAAGGCCCCATGAGAGCGCCCCATCTCCTGGCTCACCCCACACCTCTGTGTGCACAGCACACTCACTCTCGCCATTGCTCAGACATCCCGGGGATGTCCCTCTACATAGAGACCTCTCTAGGTCTGCGTGTGGACATTCCATTCCCATCACTCAGGCTGGAATATCAGCCCTCCAGACATGCCTCTGTCAACACTAGAAGCACAATCTCACTGCCCCCACCATACCCCAGTCTCTCTCTCTCTCTGTTTATAACCCTATTTGGATTTTTCTTCACCACACTTATCACTATCCAAAATTGGCTCATTAATTTCCTTATTTCCTGTCTTCCTGACAATAAACCATAAGGAACATGTTCTCTGAAGTACCTCAGTGACTCAATAGATGCTCAATAAATGCATACAGTGTATGAACAGATGAATGAATGCACAGTGCAATGGGTATTTTTGGTATGCCCATTAAAAATGATCATTGTGATATATACACAATGTGATATATACACAAAGCCATTTTTAAGTATACAGTTTAGTGGCGTTAAGTACATTCACATTGTTGTCCAACCATCACCATCATCCATCCCCAGAACTTCTTCATCTTCCTAAACTGAAGCTATATACCCATTAAACGCTGGATCCCTATTTCTCTAACCCTGTCCCTGGTAACCATCATTCTACTTTTTGTCTCTATGAACTTGGCTACCCTAGGTACCTCATACAAGTGGATTCATATAGCATTTGACCTTTTGTGATTGGCTTATTTTACTTAATATAATGTCTTCAAAGTTCACCTGTGTTATAGCATGTGCCAGAACTTTCTTCCTCTTTAAGGCTAAATATTATTCCATTATATTAATATGTATATGTCACATTTTGTCTATTTATCCATTGATGGGTACTTGTGTTGTTTACATTTTTTGGCTATTGTGAATAATACTGAATTAACATGAGTGTACAAATATCTATTCAAGTCCCTACATTCAATTTTTTTGGCTACATACCCAGAAGAGGAATTGTAGACCATATAGTAACTCTATGTTTAATTTTTTGAGGAACTACAATACCAGTCATAGTGGCTGCACCATTTTATATAGCCTAGCAGCAATGCATAAAGGTTCTTAGATTTCTCCATATCTGTACCAACACTGTGACTTTTTCTTTTTTTCTTTTTCTTTGTTTCTGTTTATTTATTTTTTTAAAGACATGGTCTCATTCTGTCACCCAGGCTGAAGTGCAGTGGCCCAATCATAGCTCACAGCAGCCTTGAATTTCTGGGCTCAAGCAATCCTCCTACCTCAGCCTCTTCAGTAGCTAGGACTATAGGCATGTACCACCACACCCTGCTAATTTTATTATTTAATAGAGGGGTGTCTCACTATTGTTACCCAGGCTGATCTTGAACTCCTGACCTCAAACAATCCTCCCACCTAACTTTCCCAGAGTGCTGGGATTACAGGTGCAAACCACCACACCTGGTCTTTTCTGTCACTTTTCTTTAAATAAATAATATCTATCCTAATGAGTATGAAGTGGTGTTTTATTGTCGTTTTGATATGCATTTCCATAATGAACACTAATGTTGAATATCTTTTAATGCACTTATTAGCTATTTGTATATCTCTTTGGAAAACTCTGAAGAAGTCTATTCAAGTCCTTTGACCATTTTGGAATCAGGTTGTCTGTTTTTTGTTGCTGTGTTGTAGGAATTCTTTATATAA
>VBSM01000639.1:528863-539241 GCA_008086735.1 Cheirogaleus medius | reverse complement strand
ATGTCTTCACATGTGACAAGCCTGTGGCCTGCATGGAGAGGTGACCAGGCGAACAGCAGAAGTTAAATTGTATAGTCTCTCTAAAGCCAAGTTATTGTTTGGTGTGGAAAATAGAGAATAAGGGCAGAGCTGACACTCAGCAGTGATTACTAATTTAAAAATGGCAGAACAACAGTTATTACAAATTATTGAACAAAGTGATATACAACTTAAATCAAGATGAAAATAAATACAAAATCTGAACTACAGTAAAATGGTTTCTCAGAATCTTTAACTGTTTCCACCTATTGATATAATCTGGTTTCCTGGGTGAAGGGAAGGTACAGATTAACCTAGGATGTTACCTTGGAGGTGGAAACCTCCTGGGAGCACATACAGAGCCCAGGTGAAGGGGCATGAAACTCCTTTGGAATGAAGAACTTTTACAGGCAATTTTCCTCTGTCCTCTCAGAAGTGACCTTCAACCATGTGCTTCTAGCTTGTCAGACATGATGTATCGAGCCACGTCCTCAGCGCCTCCAATTACTTCCCCCAGGACTCCCCCTCCATCATCTTACTTGACTTTCATTTGCATAAGTGAAAACTGTCTTTCAGCTCCATGAGGTTTCACGCAGAGAGGCAATGAAATTGTCAACACTCACTTCTTACTGCACCTGTGCTTGGACATAGACAGTGACCCCTTGCACAGTTCTTCATTCAGCGGAGAGTTTCCTTTCTTAGAACTAAGAGTGTTTGAAAAGGAGGGATACATCGGTGAGGCACAGGGGATTGTTATGGCAGTGAAACTACTCTGTATTGTACCTAATGGTGGCCATATGACATTATGCATGTCTTAGCACCAGTAGAATGCACAGCACAGACTGAACCCTAATGTAGATTATGGATTTCAGTTAATAATAACGTATTATGATTTGCCAGTTATAACAAATGCACTACACTGATGCAAGATATTAACAATAGGGGAAACTGGAGAACAGGAGTATTTGGAAACTCTCTGTATTCTGCTCAATTTTCTGTAAACTTAAAACTACTCTAAAAATAGCCTATTAATTAAAAACATTTAGCACTTACTTTTTCATTGATTACAAAAATTACTATAAAGTGGTATAATGGACATTGGAAACTAAGAACAGAGGAAGGTGGGAGAGGGGTGAGAGATCAAAAACTACCTATTGGGTACAATATACACCAATCTGATGACAGGTCCACTAAACACCCTGACTTCGCCACTATACCATCCATCCATGTAACAAGAAAACACTTGTACCCCAAAATCTATTAAAATAATAATAAATGTGATTACTTAATATTTTTAAAAAATTGCTATGAAATCAAATGGCCTTTCTTTGACTAAATGTGCAGAATCAAATTCAGTCAAATTTTGCTTTAAAGGAGTGCTTGTTTTTAAAACACCAGATCAGTTAAAGTGAACACACACAGACACACACACAGTCACAAATACATAAACACACACGCACAGATACCCACTCACACACATATGTTCACGCATGGTTCTAAAATAGAGCTATGTCCTACGTGTCCAGTCAAACCTTCATCCCACCATGCCTCTGTTCCCGGCACAGTAGGGTGAGTCGGGAGAGCCCTTTGCTGCGTCCTCTCATTCCAGCAAAGTGCCGTCGTGTGCAGGGACCGTGGCCATGCAGATAGAACTGCCCAGCGCCACAGGGAAACAGGTGCAGGAGGTGAAGATACAGCACAGTCTCAAAGATATGTTGTGTAAGGACTGTTGAGCTTGTCTCTATTTTCACCAAGAAAAACCAAGAGTCATGTGAGCACTGCATCTGCACCCGAGGCCAGTGGTCCTCAGTCTTGATTGTGTCAAGATCATGGAGCTTCATACATGTGTAGATCCTTGATTGAAAATTCTGATGTAGGAGGTCAGGGTGAGATATAGATTCCTGTAGTAAATAAAAATAAAAATACTGATGTTCAGCCAAGATTTATTAATCATTGAAATAGACCATTGAAAACATTTATTGATTTTACATTTATAACTATACATAAGGATATAGGATATGCCCTGAGGTGCTTTCTCTTGCCGAGCCTAATCTTTTCCTTCGAGGCATGGGCCATGATTTTGATAATTGCACACTGATTAGTTTTATGTCTGTCTCTCTCACTAGAATATAAGCTCCTTAAGGGCAGGTATTGTGTCTGTTGCATTCACAACTATACCCCTGATACCAGTGTTTGGTAAAGCATAATGCTCAATAAATACATGCTGTTTGAATGAATGCATGAATGAATGAGTATGTAGTTTTATGTACTTTTCATAGGCTTATATTTCAGACATTCACTATATCTCTTTTTTTCTGTAGAGTAGACACGAGGGTGGCAGGAAAATCTACAAACACTATTACACACACAGACACACACATGCACACACATCAGCAGTGACTAAGGAAAGGCTGGGAGAGTTCTTGGTTCTCAAGGCCTTAGATTGAAGGATGTGAGAAGCAGCAGGCAGGTGTATGTGATCCTTCCCCTCACTGAGCGAGAGGTGAGGCCGTCATGAGGCCTCCACTGCCCTCAGCACTTCCAGCTTCACACTGATCCAGAACTGCTTAGTGTCCAGAGCTCCAGGGCTCCAGGGTCCCACCCCATCTCCTCCAGGACTTCCCAGGACATCTGTTTCCAGGGATTCTCAGCTGCCACATCCAGGAGGAAGGGGATCGGCCACCTCCCTTTCTGAGTCTGACTTCCAAAGCATTGGGCTCGTGGGCTCCAAGCTTCATCCCTCAAATACCAGCTCTGAGATGCAGGAGAGTGGATGTGAGAGGGCTGGGGAGTGGCAGGGATTCCCCCACCCTAAATCATGGGCTGCTCTCCCTGTTGTGATGCAGGCAGCTGCCTTTGGATGGACAGCCCGGGACACAGCAGAGATGGAGGGAAGGTGGTGGTGGTCCAGAGTTTGGAAACACAGGCATAAGCATGTACACGCACACACTCTCATGCATGCACACATGCACATATGCACGCGCACACACACACACACACACACACACCACTGGAAGAAGAAAGGAATGTGACCTGTGGGCTGGTCCCTGAGTTAGGCAGGCCCTGGGAGACCCTGAGACCATCCCCTGGCAGTCAGGATGTGCTACTGCTGCTCAGGCCCAGGCTGCAGAGCCTCCTGCAGGATCACTGCTCCCCAGAGACTAGGGGAGGATCAGTCGCCGCCTCCTCTACTGGCCACCTGAGAATGCCCAGAGTTTCCCACCCCTGATTATCACAGTTATGAGAAAGAATCCGAGGAAAAGGCAATGAAAATAAAGCATCTGTGTGTCTCACTCAGGGAGAAAGGACTTTCCAGCTCCAGAAGCCACAGCGGCCCTTGGCTGACGCTCCTTCCTGAGCTCTACCCTGAGGGGGCTGCTCCAGGGCACCTGTCTCCATCTAGGAAGGAAACCTGCATCCTGTGCCCTGAGAGACACGAGGCCCCTGCTCCTGCCTTGGGAGGCCTTGCCCTTCCTCTCCAGGTCTCACCGCTGCAGCCCCTTCCTTGTCTCAGCCCCCAGCCCTCTCAAAGTGCTCTTCCTCTTTCAGATCAGTTACATCGGAATTAACTGCTCACTTGGCCACACTTCCTACCTCTGCGGTTGCACCAGGCCCTGCCCCAGGGACCCACATATAGTTGTGTGTTTCACCAGAATGAGGGGCCAGTTGGAGTCCATGGGGGATTCTGCCCTTTCCCACTGAGCACAGCTCAGCACTGGCCACATAGCAGATGCACAGCAATGCCAACTGAGTATATTTCATTTATGACAGTCTTCTCCAGGAGACCAATGTACCTGTAGGCTCTACCTGACCATTTTCCTACAAGATTAATGTGGCAAACAAATTACCCCACTCCAAGCCCATCCATCCATCCATCCACCCATCTGCTTGCCCTCCCACGCATTCTTCCAGGCATCCATGCATCCGTCCACCCATCCACCCACGCACCCACCCACCCACCCATCCACCTGCTCATTCACTCCTCAGCCTTCACCTGCTCCCCCTGTAGCCCCTAGAGCCAGAGGAGAAACACCAGGGATTGCTACTCCCCCAGCCTTTGGGCCTCCTGGCCATGCTTCCTCCCTGCATCCTCCGAGCAAGGTGGTCTATTAAAGGACTCAGAGAATCACATTCTAGATGGTTCTGTTTCGGTCCTGGGAAGGCAGATTTTGCCTTCTCTTTCTTGCCAGAGAGACATGGTGTTCTGGCAAAATTACCGAAATGACACTGCTTTCCCACTTTTCAAGGAAGTTCTTGTACAATCTAGAGGCTGTCTCTACACCACCTCTGCTTCCTCCCCCTCTGACCTAATTGCTGTCCCAGAAGCAGAGACAGTTCCTTATGACATGAGCTGCTGTTGCTCCCCCACTGCTGGTGCCCAGTCAGGCAGGGTGACCAGCACTTCCTCTCAGGCCAGCTCGACCTTCCTCCCAGCGCGCTCAGCCCAGAGGGGCCCACGGAGGCCTGTGGGGTGGCCCTGCTTGCTCCTTTCCAGCTGTGCTGGGTTCTCCCAGCTCTGGGGCCGGCACTCAGATCCTGAGTGTGTGGGGGACGCTGGCAGCACCTGCTTGCTCTCTGACTTCCAGCAAGGGCAGGGGCTGCTGGTGGACTCTGTAGGACCAGACAAGTCTGTGAAATAGGCGTAATCTCAAACCATCCGTACCAGAGGGCCTGTGTGGGAAAGCACACTCTGCATCTAATGGCCTAATTATGTCACAGCATTGCAGGGAAGGACTGGAAAACTGGCTTTAAGGAAGGGCTAGAGAAGCAGCCAATTAAAACACACTCACATGCAAAGACCACAGAAAAGCAAGGTAACCTCTTCTCCATATTCTGGGTATACTGAACTCCATATTGCCAGGTCCCCCAAGTTTTATGGGAGGTCATTTCCAGCAGAGAAGAGGGGAGCTCACACAGGACCGGGAGGTGCTGGGAGCCCATGCTGGGCTGTGGGCAGGCAGGCAGGGTTGCCCCGGGCATGCAGGCCTGGCAGGTGAGGCTACGAGGGCCCTGTCACAGCAGTCCCTGTTTTCAGGAGCCCCAACCTGTCTGGCACCAGAATTCCAGCCAAACCTGGAGGCTTCTCTCCAGCCAGTGAGGAGGGGGGCTGTTCTGCCCAGACTGAAGCCGATTCTTCCATGAATAAACTTTAGGGAGGTGGGAGCCCTAAAAGGCTCAGAATAGTAGCAAGAATAAATTGAGTTATCACACAGAGATGTGGAAAGGGAGAGACAGATGTGCTCACTTTGCTACATTTCAGAGCAATGTGGCTGGAGGCATTCCATAAAAACCCCAAGAAGCCACAGCAGTAATTATTTCTCTTCTTAAGCCTCTAAAAGCCTTTGTCAATGGTCCACATCACTAATCATGCAATGAAATGCAAATGAAAACCACAACGAGATATCACCTCACACATGTTAGAATGGCTATTATCAAAAAGAAGAAAGGTAAGTGTTGGTGAGGATGTGGAGAAAAGAACCCTGGCACTGTTGGTGGGAATGTAAATTAGCACAGCCGTTATGGAAAACAGTACGGAGGGTACTCAAAAAGCTGAACTTCCAGCTACCGTATGATCCAGCCCTTCCACTACTGTGTATACACTCGTCCCTCAGTATCTGCAGGGGATTGGTTCCAGGATCTCCAAAATCCATAGATGCTCAAGTCCTTTACATAAAATGGCATAGTGTTTATGTCAGGTTTTAGTCTGAAATGTCAGTCCTTAGTGTGCTCATGGCCAAAGAATGACCACACACACCAAAGTAAGGCAAGCACGAAAATGAGTGTATTAAGGAGAGAAAGATAGGATTATAGGGCAAGAGCAAGACATAGGTTTACAGAGCATACATACACCACAGGTGATGACCAGACCCACTGCCACAGCAAAGGGAGAGCAAAAGGAAGGGCACAAAAGAAAAGAGACTTGGTTATGGTCTGAGTCTTGTTTTATAGTGCCCGGACTGGGACCTCCCTAGTGGCTCAGATGTCACCATGGAACCACTTTGATTGGACAGTTGGGATTTGCATTACTACTCATGTGTGTTGTTCTAGGTCAATTTCTGGACTCTGTGGTACCTATGCTGCTTGGCCCGTGGGCTAGAGAGTCCTCTGCATTCTTTTGCAGTGGGCATGCTAAGTTCTGATTGGCAGATTCGTAGGATATTCCCTCCTCCCCTAGGTATGGCAGTCTCTTGGGAAAGGATTAGGTGGGGCAGGACCAAGATGAGGGCCTTGGACCCACCTTTGTCCTTCTTCCCAGGTGGGACAATTATACCAAGGCAACAATACCCACTTTTGTCCCTAGGAGACCTGGAATCCCTCTCTAACTACCTAACATTTATATATAATGGACACACATCCTCCCCTATACTTTAAATCATTTCTAGATTATTTGTAGAACTTAATACAATGTAAATACTATGCAAATAATTGCTATACTGTATTGTTTGAGCAATAACAAGAAAAATTTCTATATACATTCAGTGCAGACACAACTGTTGTAGACCATACTACATTGTACAGTACAGATCGGCAATAACAAAACATTTTTTGATATTTTTTTTCTGAATATTTTCGATTTGTGGTTGGTTGAATTCATAAATATGGATCCCATGGATATAGAGGGCTAAATATATATGCAAAGGAAATAAAATCAGTATGTCAAAGAGATGTTTGCACTCCCATGTTCATTGCAGCATTATTCACGATAGCCAAGATACAAAATTAAGTACCCATCAATAGAAAAATGGATAAAGAAAATGTGGCATATATGCACAGTGGAATATTATTCAGTCTTAAAAAAAGGAGCTCCTGTCGTTTGGGACAGCATGGATGAAAGTGGAGGACAGTATGTTAAGTGAAGCCAGGCACAGAAAGACAAATACTGCATACTCTTACTCTTATGTGGAATCTGAAAAATGCCAGACTCATGGAAGCAGAGAGTAGCATGGGGGATGCCGGAGGATGGGTAAAGAAGAGATGTTGATCAAAGGGTTCAAGGTTCCAGTTAGACAGGAGGAATAAGTTTTAGAGATCTTGTTACACAGCATGGTGACCAGGGTGAATAATACTGTATATTTCATAACTGCTGAAAAAGTGGATTTTACATGTTCTCATTTTTATTAAACCCAACTGGAATCTGCTCTCCTGGCATGGCAAAGGCAGACACTGATGCCAAGATTTGTGGTGAGAGACAAAGGCACTTATTGCACGGCACCAAGCAAGGAGAACGGGCAGCCAGTGCTCAGACCTGAACTCCCTGATGGCTACAGCCCAGGGTTCGTAGAGGTGGGGGTACATTTCAGGAAAGCAGAAGTTGCAGCCAAAATCATACATCAGTACATGGGAGTTATACATTGTTTTGGTCCCAAAAGGCAGGCTATCTTAAAGCAGGGGCTTGTGGGTCATAGGTGAGTTCAGAGATTATTTGATCAGCAATTTGTTAAGGAAGCATGGCCTTGCCTAAAAACTTGGGGTCAATGGAATGGAACGTTAAGGTTTGGCTAGTGGGTGAGACTGTCTCTACAGGCCCCTCAGGAGAAATTTGGAACAAAGACTGGTGGGCAGAGTTCAGTCCTCAGTTCCCCCTTATATGCATTTTCCATCTGGTGGCAGTTTCTGAAAAACAACCCAAGAATTCACTTAAGATGTCATCTTTTAGTTTCTATAGGAAACCAAAACACATGGTGACTGTGGTTTGCTTAGGAGACTGTTTCTGTCTTCTGGCTTATCTGGCTGCTCATTGACTTCTCAAGGCTAGCTAGTACCTGCGTTTCCCTTCAAGGGACTACAGAGTTTTCCTTTATTTCCATGCTTGGGGGGCTTGGCAGGTCCCTAAGTGGTATAGCTAATTCATCTCATCACCACGCACACAAAAAAGGGAGGTGAGGTACTAGATAAGTTAATTAACTTGATTTAATCTTTCTACATTGTAGACCTATATCAAAGCAACACTTTTACTTCATAAATATGTACAATTATTTTGTCAATTAAAAATTTAAAAAATAAAAATAAATAAAAAATGTTAAATAAATGAAGGTTTTCGTCAGAGGGCCAGGTATCCGGAAGTCCAGGGCTCCTGAGCACAGTCCTGTCTGTGGGGGTTTGTGGGGTCCCGATGGCCCCACCCCACGTGCCCGGCTCGCTGCGTGGCGTCAGGCTGGGGCGCAGTCCCCTGCACCGGCTCCGCACTGCACACAGGCCCGGACCCAGGCCTCCGCTCGCCCCCCACAGCTGCCGGGCCTGCCTTGCTGAGGCCTGCCATGTTCCCCTCGCTTTGGCCCTGCTCTCACAGGCAGCTCCCCTTCAGTCTGTGGGGCCCTTCCAGCCTCAGATAACAATCCAGGGCCTCCCGCAGGCAGCCCCCGCCGCCCCAGCCCCACACGCCCCTGCTTCTCCTGCCCCGCTCCTGCATCCCTGCTCACTCTGGGCGTTGGATCGACAACTGTAGGTTGTGCCTCAGCCCAGATTTCCTAGAAAACTATTCCTCAAGCAAATGTTTGGGAAGTGCAGCTCCATACGAGCAGGCGGGAGTGCAGACAAGGACAGGAGGGCAGCTACCAGGCACAGGTAGGAAGCACCTGGCTGGGTGTAAGGGCCACGGGAAAGCTTCCCTTCACCCTCTGAAGGTTCACTGGGAATCACTGACGAGGAGGAGAAAAGACATATGAAATTATTTGATCATAATCTTATGTGACACGGGAGCCTTCAGAATGAAGACCCAAAGATACAGGGGAAATTGTCCTTTTTATACCTAGGTTCAACAACGTGTGGACAGCCATGTAGAAATATGATGGGACGAAAAGGGCATGATCTAATGTTTACAGACTGCGTGGGAAACCCAGCAAGGCCTGTCTGTCTGGATTCTTCTTGGTCTCTCTGAGCATGTGTTTCTTCCTCTGGGCGTGGGGCAGGGCCCTCTCTGGAATGGGGTCTTATGGCTTCCAGTCAAATGAGGTAGATCGGATACTTACAGCCAGTTTTTACATAGAAAGGAGGAGGCAAAGTTAGAGTAATATTTTTATGTTTTTTGGCTGGCTTTGGGGAAAAGGGGTTCTGGTTTCTATGGCCCACCTTGGGGAAGAGGGATTCTAGTTCCTACCGCTAGCCTCAAGGGAGCATGGGACCGAGAGACAGGAGGGCAGGAGAAGGTCAGAGAAAAACTTTTGCTTCTGAGGCTGTTTCTCAGGCCTTAATTTGGGGGTATTGTTTTCTGAGTCCCAGTGGCAGTGACTGTTCATCTCCGCGTCATTCCCTCAAGGCCATGGGAACTCCTGCATCTCAGGACAGAGCATCTGGGAGATGCAGGTACCGACCAAAGGGCTCCAATCTCTGCTTAGCACAGCCTCTCCAGGCAGCAAAGGGGCAGGGCCAGGAGACAGGTGCAGGCCCCGTGCACGCTGTGGGCTGTGCTGGCCCTCTGGAGCCGGAGCATCTACAGAGGTGGCAGGCAGTGACCTGGCTTCAGGATCTACAGAAGCAGGCAAGTCATTGCTAGGGATGTGCTGGTCACAAGGCCAAGAAGTGTGTAGCTATAGGAGGAGAAATAAACTAAGCCTGCTACAGCATAGCTTTTTCTTTATCTTTATGCCTGTATCTCCCATGAGAATAGAAGCTCCACAACAAAGAGAACCAAGTCTCTTACCTATTTGGGGTCTCTACCCTCAACAGGAAACACAGCACGGCATAGAAAATATAAGTTGCACTTCTCATGTTTCTTTCATCCTGAAAGCAACCCTATGAGGTACTTGAGTGTGGGGCCAAGGACCTTGACCCCATGGAGATTCACTGGAGATCACTGACAGGAGGCAGACTGAGTAACAGGAGAAAAGGGTACAGATTTATTTAATGTGGATACACAGGATGCTTCAGAATGAAGATCCAACCTCCAGTGGGGTACAGAAGCTGTCACAGAGAGAATAGCCTGGAAAAGGGCAACATGTGTTACAAGCTATCTCTCTAAAACCTCCCCACCTGAATTAAAATCTGCACTCCTGCCCCAGGGCAATGGTCAGGAGGGGTAGGGGAGTGTCCTTTGTCTTTCGCACCACAGGAGACGGCTCATTGGAACTGTCCAGGCAGAAGTCATGAGCTTGTCTTTGCTGGAGATGGGATCAATCAGAACCATCAACCGTAGTTAAACAATATCCCAAAGCTGAAAACCCTCCCTTTAAAAGGTCTCTGTTTCTGTTTATAGAGAGGACGATAATACTTTAAGGTGGGAGTCTGCCATCCTCCTCATTTGTTGGAAAATTAATAAATCTCCCTTTCCTTCTCCTCAAATCACTTGTACTCATTCTTCTGATGCTTTAGGGACAAGTGCCAAACTTTGGATAACAGAATTTGACTTCCCTGGGTGAGCCCA